>JABUQX010039947.1:45000-48560 GCA_015478945.1 Trachelipus rathkii | reverse complement strand
GGTTTATAAGAATAGCAGTCGTAGAACGACTAGAACATTAGAAATTAAAGCCTTGTGCCAGAGTTTATCGAAAGAATTCGATATGTCTAGCGTCACAGAAAAAGATTCACCGAAATGCAAAAGGTTAGAGGGACAAGATTCAGATGGAATGGAAAGAATATCACCAGTCGAGCGGTCATTACAGAAGCCATACTAGCAATCAGAGATAAGATTAGAAGTTTTAAGATTGTTTCTAAATCTTCTTGTTAAGAATAGACTCGAAAACTTTAAGAAGAACAGAGGTTAAAGGGACATTACGATAGAATGCATTCATTCAATTCATTCAGCGCATGCTAGATGAATGGACTTTTCCACCAGATGGGAAAGGGTGAAAATGATAATCAATGAGGAAACGGTTTAAAAAGGCAGGTACAATCTCAGAAGACACAAGTTTTAAGGAACACTGGAGGGATTACTTCAGCACTCTCCGCCTTCTTAGAGTTAAGCTCAGAAAGTGAAGAAATAACATTATAAAGTTGAAAGGAGAGGAGAAGAGGAATAGCTCTGGAACCATTTAGAGTGGAATAAGAGGGAAAGGTTTGAGCAAACAGTTCAGCTTTAGCAGAACTTTTTTGACAGCATCATTACCGACGGAGATGCAAGAGGAAGGAGAAAGAGGGGGAAGCAAATTCCTAGTTGATATTTTAAAATTGCAAAATATCAGAAAGATTGTAAAGTAGAGGAAACAGAGATTGTTGTCTTTTCTACGAAATTTCATCATCACCTTGTTCTGATTTTTTTTTGGTTCATTAATTATCATTATTTTATTATTATTATTGTTATCTATTCTATATATTTTTTCTAGATACAACGTTTCTGTGCTGTGCTGTGCACGGGTGCTTATTACGCAAGAAGCACTGATAAATTTATATATATATATAGATATATATTATTATATTATATATATATATATATATATATATTATATAATATATATATATATATATATATATTATAATATATATATATATTTATATTATATATATATATATAATATATATATATATATATATATATATATTATATATATATATATATATATATATATATATATATATATATATATATTATATATATATATATATTAAATATATATATATAGTATATATATATATATATATATATATATATATATATATATATATAATATATATATATATTATATATATATATGTATATAATTTATATATATATATATATATATATTTATTAAATATATATATAATATATATATATATATATATATATATATATATATAAAATGAGAAACTCGCAAATGATCTTTCTGAGACAGTTTAAACTGAATATGGTCTTAAAAAAGCTAAGAATTTTGTGATTAAAGGTTTAAAAAAAAAAAAAAAAAAAAAAACCGTTTTTTTTGCAAAAAAAAAAAAAAAAGGAAAAACAAGTTTTTCGACCTGAGATATATATATATATAATATATATATTATTATATATTATATATATATATATATAATATATATATATATATTTTATATATATATATAATATATATAATATATAGTATATATATATATATATATATAATATTATATATATATATATTATATATTTATATATATATATTCTCAGTAGAAACCCCTCTTAATTTAAAATTACTCCAATATATACATAATTTAATTAAAAATAAAAATAATACATTTAAACACATGGGAATGGGAAACCCTATCACTTAGAGAGGCCTTTCAGTCTTTGTTGACTTTATTCAATCTGGTTTCGTGCGCTTCCAATCGATTTGTATGTAGTTAATTTCTATTCGAATTTGGTCTTGGTTGGTTGTCTATAACCTTCTGTAGGATGATCTTCCATTTCTTCTCAGTCAGTAGTATATTATTAAGTACAGGATCCATTTTTATTTCTCCTTCTATTGCATTCATATGTTGTAGTTTGGTATTAAAAATGAGTAAACTTTCTATCAGTTTTCTTTTATATAGGTTTCCGTTTCTTTGAATGATTTGGTAGTTTTTTGTGTCAATAAGATGATTGTTTAGGTTCCTATGCTTGACAAGAGCGGAATTTTGGGTACCTTTTTGAAGGTCGTAGTTATGTTGAGATATTCTTCTTTTTATATCTATAGTTTCTCCTATGTAAAAGTTTGGGCATGAATTGCATTTTATTTTGTATATTCCTGGAATGGGTTGAGCTTGAGTTGAGTTATTAGATTTTCCTTGTAGAATTGTCTTCAGTTTATTTATGTTTTTTACAGGGTGTATATTTTGGGGTAGTAATTTCTTATAATTATTTGTTTCTTCAGTAGGTATATTGATATAAATCTTTTTTTTCCCCTCTGTTACAGGGTTGTTTCCTTGCGTATGTTCATAAAACGGCTCTAGACAACCAACCAAGACCAAATTCGAATAGAAATTAGCTACATACAAATCGATTGGAAGCGCACGAAACCAGATTGAATAAAGTCAACAAAGACTGAAAGGCCTCTCTAAGTGATAGGTTTCCCATTCCCCATGTGTTTTAATGTATTATTTTTAATTAAATTATGTATATATTAAAGTAATTTTACATTTAATAGGGGTTTTACTGATATAGCTATTGTACTGCGTGTCTGCAGAATAAAGTTCATACATTATGCACCCCGGTCTGTATTGTTGCCGTGCGCATTGCCACATTAACTTTGAAAACTTTTTATTAAATGTCCCCCCTGTTCAAGAATTAATATTACACTACGTATCTCGTCTTCTTGGAGCGAATAAGACTAAAATTTACAACAAGTTTTTGAAACGATGTCTCAGTGAAAAAGTGCTACCTAATAATTTAATAAATAATTTCTTATCGAGTACAGATGACTCTCCGTTTCCTATTTTGCATCAAGAAGTTCTTAAATATCATATTAAACATACATTTTTAATGAAAAATAAACTATTTAGTGATACGAACAAAGCATTCCGTAACCTACAGTTTTACCTTGAACAAAACAATTTTTCGGATAGGATATTAAGTACAATTTTAGATATTTCTCATCATTTATTAAATGAAAATATGAAATTAGAAATTAACAAAAGTGAAAATAGACTCGCTAAAATTTGTAAAAATAGTGTATGGAGCAAAATGGGAGATGAGAAGTTTTTTGTGAACATTTCAAATTTTGAGTTATCATCCGATCAAAAACAGGTTCTTTCTTTGGGTCCGACCTTTGGCACAGAGATAAACAAAAGTTTGCCAGATTTTCTGGAAAATATGGAAAACTTTCAAAACAGGAACAAGAATTTAAATATAAATTTTGATTTATTAAAAGGATATATATTAAATGACGTCATAAGAAACCGAAATCATTCACTTCCAAATAGATTTGCTGTTGCCATACGTGAACTAAAAGATAACCCGCAATTACACATAACTAGAGCGGATAAGGGAAATAAACTAGTAATTATGAATAGATCAGATTATAAAGATAAAGCACTCAGCATTCTTACAGACCATAATGTTTACTCCAGATTGAACAAAAACCCTCTTCAGACATCTCAAAGAATTTTTAAGCAAAAATT
>JABUQX010039947.1:35000-40000 GCA_015478945.1 Trachelipus rathkii | reverse complement strand
TCTATATGAAAGACCCAGATGTTTTGAAATCCTCAGCTGCAGCTGTAAGCCAGTCTGGCCTACATAACGGGCTTGGCAGTCCGCACAAGAATAGGAATAAACAACTGAGGACCTCAAATGAGCCGGTAAAATATCTTTCATTCTGAAAAAACTATTTATTTTAAAATCATTGACAAGTATAAAAATAATTTTATAAGATGGAAAAACTTTAGAAATTGATATTTGAATGTTTTTAACGAGCTTCGGAGTGTTGGGACCGAAGTAAGGAACTTTTAGATAAACTACTTGTAATGATGAATCCACATCTGGCTGTTTAGGGCGAAAAAGGTCTTCCAAGAATTTGTTAACAAGTCTATAAAATAGTTGCTCTGGAAATAAATTGAATTTAGCAAACTGAGTTAAAAATTGAACTTCTTTATGAAAATTTACCCAAGATGTTGAAAGTTTGTAAGCTCTAAAAATTCGGCATGACAGTCCAGACAACTTGGCGCTTATTTTTAAATTGTTTTATATTTTTCTTACTATTTTTGTTCTTTATTACTGTTGATATTATTATTATTATTATTATTATTATTATTATTATTATTATTATTATTATTATTATTATTAATTATTGTTATTATTATTAATTATTGTTATTATTATTATTAATTATTATTATTATTATTATTATTATTATTATTAATTATTGTGTTACTATTATTAATTAATTATTGTTATTGTTAATTATTATTATTATTTATTATTTATACTATTATTTACTATTATTATTTATTATTATTATTTATTTATTATTATTATTATTATTATTATTATTATTATTATTATTATTATTATTATTTTTTTTTTTATTATTATTATTATTATTATTATTAATTTTAATTTTTAACTTTCATAATATTATTGTAATTTTAATTTATGTTTTAGCTGATGATGGGTTTGGGTAAACCCGAAACGTCCTAATTAAATGATATCAAAGCTTCTGTTCGTCTTTTTATTTCTTATATATATATATATATATATATATATTATAATATCTTTTTTATATATATATATATATATATATATATATATATATCTATTATTAAGACTAATATAGCACACTATAATTAAATTAATTAAAGTAATGAATGTCATTGTGGTTTTTAAGTTTTGGTAAAGTAAAAAAAATTGGGGGGCGCTGAAAAATAATTAATTTTCAAAGTGGGCGGTAGACGAAATTGGTTTGAGAACCTCTGATTTAGATAGATAGATAGATAGATAGATAGATAGATAGATAGTTTTTGAAAACTTTTTTGGACCGTTTTTAAAACGTGTTTTTTTGTGTTTTGTTACTTTTGGTTTCATTAATTATATAATAGTACCGTATATAGTTTTTACTATTTACGTTCTTTTTATATGTGACAATTTCTTTACTAAAAGCCATGAATAGTTTTATTTTGCATAATTGTATTATGTAATAGTTTATTTTGGTTGCTTGGCATGCAGACTTAGCACTAAGAGAGAGAGAGAGATGAGAGAGAGAGTGAGAGGAGAGAGAGAGAGAGAGAGAGAGAGAGAGAGGAGAGAGAGAGAGAGAGAGAGAGAGAGAGAGAGAGAGGAAAGTCGTTTGTATTTTTTTTTCATGTATAAAAAACACAAAATAAACACTAAAAAAACCAGTGATTTTTTAAACATATATATATATATATATAAATATATATATATATATAAAACGTTATATATGTGTATATATATATATATATATATATATATATATATATATAAACTTTATAAAGACTTGAGACGTCAACAGTTATAATAAATAGTAATGCCTTTAATAAAATATTGCTTGTGAAATCCTAAGAAATTTATTGAGGAATATAGCAGAATATTTCGACCAAACTTGGTCCTCGTTCAGCTGCTAATAAACTAAATTAAATATAATAAAATTACATAAAATAAATTTAAAATTATTACAAAAGTTTTGGTTTTAATTTTTTGAAAAAAGGTGAGGAGTTAAGAATGTTGTTAATGATGGGATCTATTTGTGAATCATTTCTTTGTATATTATAATTAGTGGAATTGTTAATGCAAAATGATTCGGTGAATCTTCTAAGGGGAAGGTTTTCAATGTTGATAATGGGCGTCATGTGTTCTATGTTAATAGTATGGTTGTGGGTAGATCTGTGTAAGGTGAGGGCAGAGTTGGGATTGTCTCGAAGTAGGTCATATTTGTGTTGGTAATTGCGGCGGGTGAAGTCATGTGTTTCCCCAATGTATATTCTGTTACAGTGGGCACAAGGTATTTTGTAAACACATTGAGAAGTAAAGGTGTTGGTATGAGATTTAGGTTTAAAATTTTTTTTGAAAGGAAGAAGATTTGAAGATGAGGTGTGGATAGTTTTGGGAAGGAATTTTTTGCAAAAATTGTGAGAAGACGAAGGTAAAGGGAGGTAGGAAGTATGTGTATTATCACGAGGAGGTTGGAAGGTATAGAAGTTATTCTTGGCCTTACGGAGAGCATTAGTGATAATGTGTTGAGGATAGGATAGTTTACGAAAGGTTGAAAAGATAAAATTAAATTCATTTTGGAGGTAGGGGGGAGAACAGATCCTTAAAGCTCTAAGGAATAAAGAGGATAAGGTACCAATTTTAGTGTTAAGAGAATGGGAAGAAAACCAGTGTATATAGGAAGGGTTGGAAGTGGGTTTTCTATAGACCTTGTATTGTATGTTATGGTGATCGGACCAAATTAAAAGAGTGTCTAAAAAGGGTAAGGTATTGTTAGTTGCATGTTCTATAGTAAAAGTAATATTAGGATGAATGTTATTAATGAAAGTGAGGATATCAATAGGGTTAGTGTTAACAGGTATAGCTACGAAGATATCATCCACATATCTGTACCAAAAAGAGTTGTTAAGAAGAGGGTGGGGGAGAATGTGATAGATTTCTAAAAGTTCCATGAAGATGTTGGCAAGGATAGGGGAAAGGGGAGATCCCATACTTAGACCATGGTTTTGTTTGAAAAAGGTGTTGTTAAACTGAAAGTAATTGTGTTCAAGGGTTAAAAGAATAAGTTGTTTTATGAGAGGAAAAGGTTGTGAAAGATTGATGTTGTTTTCATTAATAAAACGTTCTATGAGAGTGATGGTAAGAGGAACAGGTACAGAAGTGAAGAGTGAGACTACATCGAAACTAAGGAGTTTGTGAGTAGTGGTATTGATGTTTTTAGTTTTAGAAATAAAATCTTCAGTGTTTGTAATATGGGAAGAGGAGATATGTCCTATAAGAGGTTTTAAAGAATTAGCTAGCCATTTGGATAAATTGTAAGTAGTTGAGTCAATGTTGGAAATGATCGGTCTAAGAGGTATATTTTGTTTATGTGTTTTGGGTATGCCGTAGAATTCTTGTTAACTCCCCTCTTCTACACAATGAACATAAATCCACTCTCCCTAAACTCTCTCTACGTTCTTGGGCATACCCAAAACACATAAACAAAATATACCTCTTAGACCGATCATTTCCAACATTGACTCAACTACTTACAAATTATCCAAATGGCTAGCTAATTCTTTTCCTTCTTGCACCATTCAAACCCACACACATTCACTATCACCTCTTCATTACTGCCAATATTATGCAGATTTTCGAAGTGTTCCCTCCACACTCTCCTCACATCCATTTCATCAGTTACAAAAGCACCATCCCTATTCATTATTCTGAGAAGGTTCCCTTTATTCTCATTCTTAACCTTTCGCGCTTCTTTCCAGAAGAGCTTCCTATCCCTGAAGTCCCCATCATCCTCCTTCCAAAACTGTTCATTTACCTCTTCTTTTCTTCTACGTATGCACCTTTTAGTATTTCTTTTATCCTCCTTATATATATTCCAAACATCTATTCTTTTGTAAAACTTCATTCACTTTTCTTTTAGTACACTCAACCACGCTTCTTTTTTACTTTTAACGGTTGCATCACCTCTTCATTCCACCACTCACTGTTAACATTCTTACTTCCTACTTTAGCACATCCACATACTTCTTTTGCACTGCTAACAATTGCTTCCTTCATTTGCTCCCAGATTTGTTCAGTTTCAACTTGTTCACAACTACTGTTGAATGCGAGCCGCTCGTTACATACTTATCCTTTATTACCTGTTGTCACTTAATTGCTTACTTAATCTTTACCATTTCCTCCGATCACCTTCCTGCTCCCATCCAAGCCCCACTAACTCATAATTTTAACAAGGACAAGCATAATGACCGATAATCCCATTCCTAAACCCCTCACTGATTTAACATCCACCACATACCGTTCAACATCTTCAACATCACCAATCACAAAATCAATCATACTTTTCACTTGGATACCATCTCTACCTACACCACTCTAGTATACTTATGGATACTCTTGTGTTTAAAGAAAGTATTACTTACACACATATCTCTCTCCTCACAGAAATCAATCACCTTCCTACCATTCTCATTTTCTCCCGACACCCAAAACCACCTGTTATACCATCCCTTTTTTGATCACCTATCCAACCATTCAGGTCCCCAAACACTATCAATCTGAAGCTTCTACTCACCCCATCCAAAACATCATTCAGATTATCCCAAAAAATCGTAATACTCTACAACGTTTCCCTCAGAGTACCATACTCCCTACCTGAATGCTGTGAAGGATTCAAGTAAAACATTTTAATCACCAGATTCTTAGGACTCAACAACAAAGTCATTACCATAGCTCTGGTACCACAAGTCAACTCATCAAAATTGCAACTCCTTATCTCCCCCTCTCATTCCTTTCCACACAGCACACACATTTCACACCACACCCTTATTTCACCGTTTTCCTTTCAGCTTTGTTTCAGTCACAGTGAGCAAATTCAAATTCTTTATTATGTATATAATTGAATAATTATATGAAAATAAAATTCAAAAATATTATAAATTCAGATCAAATTAAATATATATTTATATTATATATATATGATATTATATATATATATATTATATATA
>JABUQX010039947.1:17500-25000 GCA_015478945.1 Trachelipus rathkii | reverse complement strand
TTGGAACATGTACTGAACCATTCTTTTATTACTATCCACCAACTTTAGGCCACAAAATCATGTATTTAGACTATACATCTCTCTATCCTTATGTGCAGAAACGAATGAAATATCCTTGCGGTCCACCAGAGAAACTAAATGGCGATGAATGACCAAACATTGAATCATTTAGGAACGGGCTCAACGACAAGTATTTCGGTGCCGCTTACATCAAGATTTTACCTCCACAAGACTTACACATACGTGTTCTAGCTGAATGGACCGAAAATAAACTAATGTTTCTACTCTGTGCAAAATGTGTTGAGGATAAATATGAGAAATGAAATAATGGTGTGAATGAACGATATATTGAAGCTGTATACATAACACCTGAAATTCAACTGGCTATAGACATGGGATATAAAGTAATCAAAATTTTTGAAGTTTTGTCGATTAAAAAGAAGTTTTTATTGAAAGGGTATGTCAATCACTTCTTAAAAATAAAGACCGAAGCATCAAGGCCACCCAATAATATTTACGACGAAGACGATCCTGATTTTGAAGATAAACTTAAAGAGTTTGTCCGTCATTTCAAAGAAAAGGAAGGTGTCGAACTTGATGTTAATAATATCAAGAAGAACCCCAGAGATGCGGTTCATTGCAAAATTATGCCTCAATTCTCTTTGGGGAAAATTTGCACAAAATACAAATCCAAGAAAAGATGACTCATGTACAAGTAATAAACAAATATGGGAACTAATCAATCAGTGCGATATTAAAGTTCCTACCATAATTCCAATAGGTAGTAAAAATGTTGTAACAGTTGTAAAAAAAATGCACTAGCTGAACGTTCGTCAACTGCAACAAACACTCCTATCACACCGTTTACGACTGCATATGCTCGTATAAAAATATACAAGTTATTTAATAAAGTCAAACAAAGGGCATTGTATTGCTATACAGACTTTGTATTTTTGTAGCTGGAGAAAATGATAAAGTTCTTGAAACAAGGAACTCTTTAGGTAAACTGACGTATGAAATAGCCGAGTACGGTCGTGGTTCAAACGGTGAACCAAAAAAAAAAACAGTTTAGGTCATGACAAACCATTGTATGAAGATATCAAAAACCATGATGTTGCAGTGAAGGCAAATGAATGATGATGATGACGATGAAGACATCGACGTAGAACTACCTCATAAAACGGTTGATCAAATAGACGAATCACAGAATCCTATTGCTAACTTACACGGTAATAATAGAGGTGGTTTATTTATATATATATATATATATATATATATATATATATATATATATATATATATATATATTATATTATTAATATATATATATAATATATATATATATATCATATATATATATATATATAGATATAGAATATATATAGTATATTTTATTTATATATATATTTATATATATATATATATATATTATATATATATATATATATATCATATATATATATTATATATATTATATTTTGTATATATATTATATATATTTATATATATATTTATATATATATATATATATATATATATATATATATATTTAATGTTTTAATGTGCAAATATTCTGAGTAACAACATTTAAATAATAAATGCATTTTATTTTCCTCTATTTATTTTGTTCAAATCTATGTAGCATTTTGTAATAATATAGAGATGATACCTAGAAAAGTTAGACTAAGTAAAGTTAGAGAAAGATAGATAAAAGTTGTGTTTTGATGAATGCAAAATGTTCCCTAAATATTACTCTAATCATTTATTTAATCAATGGATACGAATGGAGAAAAGGGCTATGATTTTACTGTTTTGATTTATTGATCTATTGATTAACTAATATTTTTGTTATGAAAAGGTAAAGAATAAAAAAAAAATTTAATATATTTTGTTATATTTAAGAATTTATTTTTATGTAATGTTTATGCAAGGCACTTATTTTTATGTTATGTTTGCACAAAATACTTTTTCAAACATGACGTAAAGCAGTAAGGGGAAATGGTATGCTACTTGCCCTACTGCTTTACTGCTCTATGGATAATAAAGATCATATTTTTAATAAAAAAAAATTTAAAATTTGGTAAAAACATAAATTGTTTTATAATTTTTTAAAATAAATAAAATTTTATGCATAAAAATATTTAGTTAATTTTTTTTAAAATAAGCAGAATTTATAAATAAAGTTTTAAAGTAAATAAAATTTTATAAATATAAAGTTTTAAAATAAATAAATCAAAATTAAACTATGAACATAAAATAATATTTTATAAATAATAAAACCATTAAACAGAATTTTAAATGTAAATTAAAACAGAAAATAAATAAAAACTTAAAAAACAAAATAAAACTTTAAAGTAATAATAACTTAACAAGCAAGAATAAAAACTTAAACAATAAAAAAATGTTTCAGTTTTCACAGGAGAATATATTAGTTGACGCTTACAAAAGAAAATGAGATTTAAATATCTAATGTAAAAATATAAATATTAGCTCACGACGTTTAAAAAACGGTACACAGATGCATGACATTATAGAAGTAACAGTAATGTGCATGGTAATACAATGAAAGGTTTGGTTAGCCAATGTATCTGGTAAAGTGCTACCATAATTAATATTTGTGCATGTGCATGTGTGTGTTGACCAGATCATTTAATGGACAAGCCTTTGAATTCACGTTTAAACCCACCGAAAGAGGTCTACAAGACCTCGAACACGAACCGTCGCCCAAACTGTCACCATCAAACGATGTGTTATTGGACTTGGAGACGTGCATTCGACCTTGAAGACGTAGCTTTACCCTCAAACACTTTCTTGTCGGACTTGGAGACGCAGCATCAGCATTGAACAAAACTCCTCCGAAGTTGGGAGCAGTTTCCTATTCAGCTGCTGACATGACTTTGAATTGCGGATCTAGGAATTGGGTTTCCCAACCTTGAAACCCCCCATAAATTGACGCCTCAAACGCTAAAATCCAACGACGAAAGAAAATTTCCAAGTAAACTGCCGGCATAACGAGGATTTCCTGCCAGTTTGGAGATCCGTAACCGCCGAAAATGGTCTCATCGACCTTGAAAACTCCTAATTTGACGATACCAAATGTTGCTAAATGTTATAAAATGTTGCTTTGCAACATTCGCTTGGAGCTTCTGGCTTTCAGTTTGGCTGTCAGCTGCGCCTTGTATGCTACTATATTTATATATATATATATATATCTTCTTCTTCTTTTTTATCTGCCTTCTATTTTCCCAAGAATGGGAGTAAGGTGCGTAACGAGCATCGGAAAAGAAAAGCAGTAGGAGAACATGACACACATCGAAAAGAAAGCCCAGCCTTACAGCACCCTCAGTACCATTAATTAGTGAGAACTCATCGCAGTCAGAAAATCCACCCTAAAGCTTCATGGGACAGTGATGGACCCTCACTATGGTAGATCGCTCAAGGTAAGGGTTTCATCCCTTGGCCCAGGGCCACAACAACCTACCCCCACAATCCCCCGCCATTCACTCCTGTTATTCACCTTTCTTCTCGCCTCTACAAACTCAGATTTCTCTCCTAAACATTCGTTTAGCTGACTCAATCCACTTTTTCTTCGGTTCCCAGCCGGTCGGTTCCCAACACACTCGCCATAATACATCCTTAACCAACAGACTATCATTCATCTTTCCATATGAACCAAACCATCTCAACATACTTTTCATTTATTCTCTCATTTACCCCTTTCTTCACTACCACACCACTCTCTAATATGTTCATTCCTCACTTTATCAAATTTTCTCACACCTAGCACACCCCTAAGATTGTCCATCTGAACACATTCGAATTTTTAGATTATACTTCTTATTTCCAGACATAGTCTCATACTATACAATAACAGGTACACATCCCTCTGTAAGCCCTAGCACACTCAAGACTTAGTCGCTTTACATTCACCAACGATTTAATTGCACCAACCACCTTTCTGCCATTCACACTTTCCCCTATACACTCTCGCATCGTCCATTCCCTTTCTCATCCACATATTACCCTATTATTTAAACTCAGACACTTGTTTCGCAACTGCTCAAACCATTCTAACATAATTCACGCTGGCGAGTGTCCTCACTACAACCATAAATCAAACCTTACTCTTATCCACGTTTTACTTTCAAGCCCTCCTTTTACACACCTGCAAATCTCTCTACCATCCTCTCAAACTCTCTTCAGATTCGCCACACAGAACCTAATCATCCGCCATATAATAGGTAGGCACCCTCCACTCTCTCCATTCTCATCATTCTAACACATTTCCTGCCATCCCCACTCGATTCTTTCATAACCCATCATATACAATTTGAATAACAAGGAGAATAACACAACCCTGTCTTACTCCGCCATTAATCCTAAACCCATCACCTTTGACACCATTTATTCTTTACACACGCTTCACTATCGTCATACATACTTTTGACTCCTTTCAGAAGCCTCCACCACCATATATCACTAACACTGCCATAGAGCTTCCCTATCAATCTATCATACGCCTGTTGCAATCCATAAAACCTAAAATACAATTTATTTTCTTCTCCCTCATTTTCTCAATCATTTTGTTTCAATGTAAAGATTTGATCCACACATCTCTACCACTCCTAAACGCATATTTTGTTTCTTCACCAATCAGTCCTTCAGTCCCTCGACGCACTCTTTCGAACCAAAATACCAGCATATACCTTTCCTACAACACTCAATTAAACTTATTCCTATAATTTACAGTTCCCCTTAATTCCCTTAACCCTTACTATAAGGTACTATTACCGCTCTCCTCCAATCCCTTTGAACTATACCCTCCATAACGCTTTATTACACAACTTCCAAATCCAATCAATCCAATCTCGCCTCCGTTTTGATTCATTCACTCAAGTATTTTTCCCATCTATACCGCAGATTTAACCATTCTTCAAGACTTTTTCCTCTACCCATTACCTCTCCTTATATATCTCATCCCCCAAATACCTAATTCCTTCTTGCACACTCAAACCCACCACATTCACTATCACTCTTCATTACTGTTAATATTGTGCAGATTTCGAAGTGTTCTTTCCACAACACTCCCCTCACATCCCTTTCATCAGTTACAAAAGCACGATCCCTATTCATTATTCTAAGCAAATTCCCCTTATTCTCATTCTTAACCTTCGCGCTTCCTTTCCCAGAAGAGCTTCCTATTCCCTTGTAAGTCCATTCATCCTCCTTCCAAACTGTTTATTTACCTCTTGTTTTCTCGCTACGTACTACACCTTTTAGTATTTTCTTTTTTCCTCCTTAATATAATTCCAAGCATCCTTTCTTTTGCAGTCTTCATCATTTGCTTTTAGTAACCTTCAACCACGCTTCTTTTTTACCTTTAACCCCTTTCATCACCTCTTCATTTCACATTCACTGTTAAATTCTTCTTCCTACTTTAAGCACATCCACATACCCTTCTTTGCACTACTAAACAATTGCTTTCCTTCCATTTGCCCCAGACTTTGTTCAGTATCAACGGTTGTTCCCATTCACCCGTTTTTAACTAGCGAGCGCTCTTAAACATACTTACTCTTATTGTCTTGCTCACTTAACTTCTCACTCTTATTTTTACCTACTTCCTTTCGTATCACCTTATTTCCATCCAAAGCCCCACCTAACTTAATTTTACATAGACACATAATGATCCGATAATCCCATTCTTAAACCCCCTTACTGATTTAACATTCAAAACAACTTTCAACATCGTCCTCCTTCACAACACTAAAATCAATCATACTTTTTCACTTCGATAAACATCTCTACCTACACCAACTCTAGTATACTTAGGAATACTCTTGTGTTTAAAGAAGTATTACTTACACACATACCTCTCTCTTCACAAGAAATCAATCACCTTCCTACCATTATCATTTTCTCCCGCCACCGCCCAAAAACCACTGTTATACATCCTTTTTTTTGATCACCTTTCCAACATTCAGGTCCCCCCAACACTATCAATCTGTAGCTCCTACTCCTACTCACCTCATCCAGAACATCATTCAGATTATTCCAAAAAATCGTACTCTCTTCAACGTTTTCCCTCAGATGGACCTTACGTCACAACCACACATACTTGACCTTTTTCAACCCTTAAATTTAACCATTAAGAATTCTAGGACTCCACACTCAAAGTCAAACCATAAGCTCGTACCACCGGTCACTCATCAAAATGCCACTCCTTCTCTTCCTCTCTCATTTTCTTCCACACTCAGCACACACACATTTTCACACCACACCACTCAATTTTACCTTTTTTCCTTAAATCTTTGTTTCAGTCACAGCGAGAAATCAATTGGCCCTTTCTAAATACATCCATCACTCTCTCCTCTTGCTCCTCAACATTTATTCCTCTGACTTTCCATGTACCCATACGATTCATACAGTTTTCGCCGAAAGATAGAAGGCCGTTTACGGCGATCACGACCTTCTTCCCACGGCCTGCCAATTAAGCATTCCTGGCAAAAATTAGATTGGTAGTAGGCGCTCAACCCAACTATCAGCCGTCCCCCTTAGTCGGCTAAACGAACACGCAGGAACATACGATGTGGGCCATTCTTTCTCCCCCAACACAGGGATATGGAGTAGTAAGGATGTCTGTGATAAAGAGGGTGGATTGAAAGAATGGAAAATTTATGAAAAATGAGGGGAAAGAAAGAAGGTTGAAAGAAAGTGCATGTGGTAAATGCTAATGCACGAATGCATAACAAATGCACATACACGTGCTGGGGGTCGGAGGGTTCACACAAAAGACCCATCTGCATTGGTTCTCACAGCTATGCCATGCCCAAGTTAACAAGAACATAACACCACTATGAGAATCAAATACACCCTTCCGGTGAAATATATATATATATATATATATATATATATATTATAGATTTATTATATGAAAATGAATATAGTACATTAAATATATATTATATTATATAAATATATATATATATTTTATATATATATATATATATATATATTGTTTATATATTATTATATAATTATAATATATATATATATATATATATATATTATATATATTATTATATATATATATATATATTATATATAAATATTATATATATATATATATTATATATATTATATTATATTATATATATACTATATATATATATATATATATGAAATTATATATATATATATATATATATTATATATATATATAAATAGTATTTATATATATATATATATATATATTATATATATATATATTATAATTATATAATTATATATATATATATATATTCAGCTGAGGGATCCAATAAACATCTGAAAGAAACTGATTGAGAGAGAAATACAGACAGGAAACAAACAAATAAACAGAAAGAAAGAGAGAAAGACTGAAAGACAAGCAAACAAACAAACAAACAAACAAACGAACAAACAAACAAACAAACAAACAATCAAACAAACAGACTAACACAAGAGAGATGAACAGACAGAGAT
>JABUQX010039946.1:20000-22196 GCA_015478945.1 Trachelipus rathkii | reverse complement strand
AATGTATTCAAATTTTTAAAGCTTCTCACTTTTTAAGTATTTTGAAGAATGCGAGAATTTTTGAAGAAATACGGTGCCACTGAGGTCATAGTGAACTCTGACAGCTAAATTCTCTGTTGAGAGATGATGGAAAGATTAGTTCGAAAGGAAATGCCCATGCTTGGAGGCCTTGCCCATCTTTATGCCAAGAAAGTTTGACCTACAAATAGTCGAGTTAAGCGGCCACATTTATATTGTTAAAACGATGTGTGACTCAGTTCATGGGATGCTCTTCTTAATCTTAAGAGAAACTTGACCAATTGAGTTGTGTTTAATAAAAGATAAAGAAACTTGCATGGGAAGTTTTTGTTTAAGATATTCCTAATCTGAAAGTGAAGATATCGGAAAGGGATCCTTGTATTAAGCAAAAAAATAAACAGGAAGTTTAGGAACTTCATATGCAGTAGTTTTAAGGCGACAAGTGTTTTCGAGAAACGAGTAAACCGGTTTATCAAAAAGGTTTGGGGATAAAGGCTAAAGCTAGAACAATTTACGGAGAAAGTATTTCCTCATGGAAAAAATTCCAATAGAACAAATAACAAAGGCTGGTGTATGCGGGACCTTAGACCTTAATTTAATGATTAAAGGAGATAGAATACAGAAATTAGTTCCAAGTAAAGATTAGTGGGCTTGCCCGATAAATAGAAGAGTAAACGTCCACTAATATTTTATAACACTAAATCTCAAATGTTTATGAAATTTAACATAATTTGCAATAATACGAAGCGTTTGCGATAAATGAATTATATTTTATTTTCTTTTAATTTAGACAGTTTTCGTTTTGTCAGTCATTGGTGCTTACGCTCGATAAGAAATTGCTCACACAGTTTAGTAGTAATTTCCTGTTTCAGGTCACACCTTCTGGAAAGTCAGGGAAAAAAATCATCGGGAAATCAAGGGAAGCGTTTTATAGATATGGCTGAGAAGGCAGGAAAATTCCAAAAAAAAGTCCGGGAAATTTTTTAAAATTTCAAAAGAATGAAGAATGATCCATGAACCAAGTTACATATTTTTGATATATTCTTTTTTCCTTTAGCGTATAATTGTTGTCAATGAGAGGATGTATTGATTAAGGAATTGAAAAGGCATGGGCGAGAACGACATCCATAAATCTACTTCTATCCGTTTTTCTTTCTATTTTAGTTGCATCTATTACCTTACTATCTTTCTCTATTCTGTCCGTAGTAGGTTGTTCCAAAGTTGGCATCCTTCGATGAGGTGATTTGGTATTCATGATGTGTTTTAGCTGTATACTTTGATAAGAATATTAGAAAGATGTCCTCTAAGTACAAGCCTGTCCGATGGCTCTCATCATTGAATCCTAGTATTAATTTTCATCAGCAGAACAAAGGAGAACAAGATTTTTGCTTGATTGCTAGAGCATTGTACACCAATAGCGAATCACAGATTCTGACTAAAGGGGAGGATCAATCTTTGGCTGGTGCTAGGGGTAATGGAATAGTGGGATGCTGGCAGGATGGATGATAACCGGAGGGTAGGTGAGGGTGGTCCCGAGTTTTCAGCCCACTAAAAATGACATAAAATTCGGAATTTCAGCCGATTTTGACTATATAAAACACCAAAATGTAGCTCTTTTTTTTGCGCTCTAAACGTGTTTTCAGGTTTTTTTTCGCCTCTAGATATTGAGCTCTGAATTTGGCAATTTTTCAAAATCCACGTTTTTTTATTATTTCATATCAACTTTTCAAATTTTTTTTGCGAAATGACTTCAAACTTGAATATGCCATAGATGGTCATTAACCTGACAATAGATTAGGTATTACATTTTCAATTTTTAGTTTGTGCTCAAGCGTTGTCCAATTCCAAACCATTTTTTGGTTTGAAAAGTTGAAAAAATGACATTTTTTTTTCTACCATCGTCAGCATCAAATTTTCAGGGCTTTATAGTCGGGCAAGATGCATTTTTATAACTTAAAATAATTTTTTGGTATATGCACTATGGAAACATTTTTAAAAAAATTTCAAAAACTTTTTTTTTTAAATTTGTTTCCAAGGAACAAATTCAAACCTATTGCATATACAATTTCAAAAATTATCTAAATAAAAAGATGCATCTTGCCGACTACAATCAGCCTTGAAAATTTGATGTTGATTTCGATGGGGTTAAAAAAAAAAAAAATATAGTCCAATGATTCC
>JABUQX010039946.1:0-15000 GCA_015478945.1 Trachelipus rathkii | reverse complement strand
CAACTTTTATTTCATTCCGTAATCATGCAAAATATATTCTCCATGACCTTAAAAACTCTTTTCTCCGTAGAAAATACAATAAGGTTACTGGTTCCTCATCCTCACTTCATTTTTGGCATTTCGCTAAAAAATTTAGTTTTAACTTTGCTTCTTCCTTTTTTCCTCCTCAAATATCTTCCGACGACACCGCTGCTGTTTTACCTTCCGCTAAAGCTGGACTCTTCAATCAAATCTTTTGTTTCCAATTCCACCTTAGACGATTCCGGAGCTTTTACTCCTCCACCTCCCTCTATCTCATTTATTCCTAATATAGTAATTTCTTATAATGATATTATTTCTGCTTTCTTTGAGCTCGATTAGCATGGTAATTAATAACTAGCATATTTATAGATAACGCATTAAATTACGGATAATGCATTAAATTTGATCAGTACCTTTTTAAAATTAAATGAGGACAATGAGCAAAAACTTGAGGAACTAGCCAACGTGATACCGATTTTATTGAATGTCAAAACAAAGAAGTACTAGTTGATTTTCAGATCGAAGATGATAAAAGTATGAAAAGATTATGTTCCGATGACGTTAATATGGATTGGGACGCATGAGGTGAGAGGCTCGCGAAGCAAATCTTATAAACAGGGAGAGACAAATGGAAAAAGTCGCATGTGTCCCAAAATTAATTAAAATTTAATGCAAGGTGGAAAAATGAGGTACAGCTGTAGTTTCTTTCCCAACAGTCAATGAGAGCAAATTGAAACCCTAGGAGAATTATTAAAATATCCTTTCCTTGCAGGAAAGAAATTTCAAGCAGAGGACTTGACTGCTGTAAAATGTTATGGAGAATGGAAGTATCTAATAAATATTTTAGAAAACAAAGCGAGAGATATTAGTAAAGAAGGGAAAAAAGTAAGAATGTTAACTGAAAACTATATTTTTTCGGCCATGTTGATCCATAGTTCAGCATCTTCAGACTGAAGATCTGATTTAAAAAGCTAGGAATGCACTTTGTGAACTAATACTTAAAATAAATAATACTATCGAACAGGAATCCCAAGTCGGAGTAAGATAGTTCATCAGTTTCAGTAATTCTTTCTTGTGGTACTGTATCTTGTCAAGTGAAGATGAAGAAGCCAATGTTGAGACCAACTAGAGCACGCAGAAAACCAATTGAAAAATGACAGTCATTTAATAAAGCCCTTCAACCCAAAAATCCTCCGGAAAAATATAAAACAAAATTATATAAGGATTAGATGTCATAATAAAAATCGATCTGAAATCCATGTTAACAGCTACGGAGGCAATCCCTATTATCCTAGAATTTCAAGTTGTGCTTACCCAGTTATAGCTTTGCGTCATATTCAAGTGAGTGTTGAGCGCTATTTTCGGATTTAAAGATAATAAAATTGAATCTAAAGCCGTTGTTAGAGGAGGATTTATTTGAAGTAATTTTATTTTTAAGAAACGACGGTTTTGAATAAAAAAAAATTTGACATGTTCATATAATTCAAACGGGAATTATTTTATAAGTTAAGAAGAATGTAAATTATAATTTATTTTATTTTTTAATTTCAATTTCAATAAAATATTTTCAGAAATTTAAATTGTAAGTCAAAATAAAGGTGTCGCTAGCAGTTACCAATATTATCTTTAATACCATAAAATTTTTATAACTTAGAGGATTAATGATATTGTGTGTAAATGGAGATGAAATTATAATTAAGAACTGAATTCGGAGCCGGTTAATGGAGCCAGAGTCGGAATCGTTAAAAAATTTGCCCGCTCCGCAGTCATGTTCAAAAGCAAATGAAATAATGCTACTCATTGCCCATACATTATTAACTGCCATTTTGGAATTGTTTGATAAAGGTTTAATTTTTGCTCATCCCAATTATTATTATTTATCTCTTTATTAGATTTTAGACAGAATAAATTGTGTTTTGGGATTGTATTTGCCTGTGTCTTATGGGCAAAATAAATTAACTGTCTGAACTTCGTTCGAGCACTAGTATCCAACGAAATTTAAACTTATTATCCCACCAAGGAAACACGTTAATTTTTCCTTAATAGGTCTTTAACCTAAACCCTTAAATTAATTAAAATAATATAAATACATGAATAACTTTCATTTTAATTTGATTGTCTTTTTCTATTTCTTTAAGGTATATACAATTGATATAGAAAGAGGGGAGGATAACAGACCAGCTCTACTTGAGCGACGTTACACAGACTTTCTTTCCTTATACAGATCACTTAAGCACAGCTATCCAGCCCTTATGAGTCACCTAAAATTTCCAAGAAAAGTTTTAATTGGTAAATTAAAATGTTTCAGTTTTATTTTTTAATCTTAATAGTAAATTAATTGGCTATTAGTTAATTTTAGTGATTAATATTGTCTGCATTTGGAGGTTCTTTAAAAATCCAGTTTTAATCTTAATTAAATTAAAAATATATTCTTCAGTTGTTATAATAGGTTATATTTTCATTTTTTATTATTCATTTTTTAAGGAAATTTTAAAATCGGTGTTATTGAGAAAAGAAGCACAAGATTTGAAAGTTTTCTTTCATATGTATACTCCAAAGATGTCCTCAGATGTTCCGAGCCATTTCATTCTTTTCTATATCGTCGGGAACTACGGGAGAGCAGCCATCAGTTGTTACATTCGGAATTCGAGTCTGCTATTCCAATATTAGAGAATCTCTATTGGCTTCTTAGCAAATTACACGGAGACAGAGACCAGCTATTACGAGTTCTTCTGCAGCTAATTGTTTGCCTTCATGCTGTTGGAAATTATGAATTATCCCACGATTATTGTTTAATGGCTTTGCCGAGATTTGAAGCTAGACTTATCGATGGAAACACACTGGCCAAAGAATTGTATGTACCTTTTCTGCAGTTTTGTTTAAGAGTTTGGTGGATTTTAGGGAGAAGCAAAACTATTTTTGAGATTAAACTTGAAAATGTTCGAAAAGAAGGCCAAAGAATTGATGGATTTCCAGATTTATTAGATTGCTTAAGAGACGAAATTAACCTCCCTTCAATTCATTCCTAATTATTTCTCGCCATTTCATTTGTAAATTGAATTTTGTTTATTTAATCTTTTGCTGAGTATTATTTATTACCTATTAGTATAATTGTCGTTCAGTAAATGCAATTTCCTTTGATCCGCCCAAGTTTCAGCTTCACTATCAAGGAGTGCCTGTTAAAAAAATAATTTTTTCGAAGGTATGTTGACCATAATTCAGTGTTGTACATTTTTTTTTCATTTGCTTGTGAGTGAATATTTTTTATAATAACCACCAGAGTGTTTTTACTATTTAAGATTATTTAATTTTGTATTTACAAAAATATTATTATTATTATTATTATTATTATTATTATTATTATTATTATTATTATTATTATTATTATTATTATTATTATTATTATTTTATTATTATTATTATTATTATTATTATTATTATTATTATTATTATTATTATTATTATTATTATTATTATTATTATTATTAATTATTATTATTATTTAAATTTTATGTATTTTTTTTCTGAAAAATTGTAATTTGTTAAAATGGAGGTTTAATATATTAAATTGCTGTCGGACTGCTTTGTGCTTTTTATGAATGGATTAATCATTTTAGTATTTTGAAAAATAGGGACCTAGTTTCTTAATTTTTATTTTTCCATTTAATTGTTATAGTATGATTGTGAATGTGAAACTGCTTTTCTGTAACAAATCCTTTTTTGTTCATAAATATATTTTTTCATCTTGGTTGATTTTTTTTTTAAATAGATTTTTGTTAGTTTAATAGCAGAATGTCGTAATGGTGAAGCCGCTGCCAGTTAAAATTGCTCATAGGCAATAGGCACCTAGGTTGGAAATCTATTGTGAATTTCAACTAGTTGGAGTTTGAATTAAAGCTGTAGGTTCCCCATTCTCAGATCTTATTTAATTCAAACCTAAGAATGTTTTGAAAATCTTTTTTATTATTATTATTATTTGGTAATTCAAATGTTTATCATTCATTGCAAATTTACTTTAAAAATCTCAGGGTCAAATTACTGAAAAATTATAGGCAGTCTTTCAATCAGTGAAAAATACAATTTATATAAATAGAAAGGAAAATGAATGGGTGTAGGAGTTGATTGCTTTTTAGTTTGGCCATTTTTACCAGTTTAGATTTTTTTTTCTTAGTATTATTTTTCAGTTTAATAATACCCGAACTTTTTTTTTATTTATTTATTTATATATAGATGTCGCATATTATATATGCATAAATTTCTTCCCTTTAATTTTTAATACCATAACATAAAAAAAAGGAAAATAATTCTCATAATCCAGAAGTATTTAGTTTGCAAAATCCTAACAATTTGTTCTACTTATTCGTATTTCTAATAGCTTTACTTGTTAGTTCTAGTTTATCTAGTCAGTCATACCTTATATTTGCTTTAAACTCTAGTCAAATCGGTTTTTATTATCCCACCTTCCTACCATAGCAAAATATATTTTAATTTTTTATTTTTATCTATTATTATTATTATTATTATTATTATTATTATTATTATTATTATTATTATTATTATTATTATTATTATTATTATTATTATTATTATTGTACAGATCTTATTGCAATTGTAGCTGAAGTTGTGTTTTAATATTTTAATCGGAGAGTGTCGTAAAGAGTATTATTGTTTATGGATTGTTAGAGTTTAAAAGGATTGGGTAATATTAAGAAAAAAATATAATAATTGTCCTTAATTATTGCAACTATGTCAATATTGATGTACTTGAAATTACAAATTAAAATTAAGGTTATATATATATATATATATATATATATATATATATATATATATATATATATATATATATATATATATATATATATACATATATATATATATATATATATATATATATATATATATATATATATATATATATATGTAGATTATGTACTGTAACTACCGAGGTAGTGTTTCAAGAACCTCAAAAGCTAGCGTAGTTTCATAACCTCGAAAGTTTAATTATCACAAACTTATATATATATATATATATATATATATATATATATATATATATATATATATATATATATATAACTATAACTATATATATATATATATATATAATAATGCAAATGGTTAGGTTAGGTTAATTTACTTACCTAACCTAACAACATTTTCATTATTATTATTATTATTATTATTATTATTATTATTATTATTATTATTATATATATATATATATATATATATATATATATAGATAGAGATATATATATATTTATATATATATATTTCTACAGTTCCCCTTATATATATATATATATATATATATATACTTCTGCTCCTGGCCCACCTTAATTGGAGGGCCACACTGCTTCCAGGAAACCGGGCGACGCGAGTTTTTAGGTTCTTTAAATACTACCCTCGGTAGTTACTGTACATAATGTACAAATATATATATATATATATATATATATATATATATATATATTTTTATATATATATATATATATATATATATATATATATATATATATATATATATATATATATATATATATATATATATATATATATATATATATTTTTTTTTTTTTAAAATATTCTTCTTACGCGTTACATTGTCTATTATTTATTTACTATGTATATTGGTACAATAGTTGATATTACAAATTTTCTTTTTGAAATAGGTTATACGATATATTTTTCAAATTTGTAATTGTGAAATTTTTTAATTACGTTATTTATTATCTTAATGTTATTAGGAAATATTTTGTTTATCTTAACTTATGTATGAATTTAAGTATCATAATAAGTTACTTAGTTCTTTTATATAATCTATCTATATATTATTATTTTTAAATATTTTTTTATTCCATTTCCTCAAGTTTTGTGCGGTGACTAAACAAAAACAAAAAAAATATTGAGAAAAAAATATGTACAGTAATTAATTTAGAGCTTCACAACTAAATTAACAATTTATAATAAAATTTAAGCTATTATTATTTATATCTAAATATTGTTAATATTAATTTTTTATGAGCAGAATTTTTCGACATTTTTCTGTGGTGATTAGACAACAACGTAAAAAATACATTTATCGCCCATAGCAAGCTTGAATGCTTGCGTTCTGGCGGAGCGTAGCGATGTTGCTTGTTTATAATATTAAATTATTTATATATGTGTAATTCATTTGATTATGAATTAGTATGTTAAATTTCTTCGATTGGGTAGCTCTGTGCTGAGACATATTTTTTTTTATTTGAAAATCAAAGAATATAGAAGCTAAACCTGCTAAGATGGTGTGCTTTTAATTACCAGCTCTGTAGCCTTACTTTTCAAGAAAATAAATTAGGACTGTAGACGTCTTCCTATAGCATTTGTATAACAATAAGAAATAATATGTTTTTAGTATTACTTTTTAAAATAGGGTCTGCAATACTAATTGTTTTTGTTATTAAAAGATTATCAAAGTATTCATTCATGTAGAACCACGCTGTTGCACTTGAAAAAAAAAAAATAGATGGGTATCATGAATGTACCATTTAATGTAGTTTCTCTTTTTAGTTTCTCTATAATAATTTTAATTAGAATTTAGGAATGAAATTTGAACTTTTATTTTCATTTTCTGAAATTATTTCCTATTTTTTTAAATTTATTTTTGTCTCGCATTTTACATCCGATGCTTAGTTTAATAACATTTTCCTTCCGGAATAACTTTCATTACTTAACTCGATATTTTTGTTACTTAAAATAATTTGAAAAAAATAAATACAGTCAATTTTGTTTATGAATTTAAGTATGTAAAATGTAATTTAATTGATATAATTACGTCACGAGTGTGATTGTACGACAAGTCTGTTTAGTCATTGTACAAAAGGATGTAAATCTAGTATGTAATTTATTTCAGTTTATAGAACTTCACATTGTTTAATATAGTCCATTGTGTTCTGTTATAGAGATTACCTTTGTATCCCTTTTAATGTGTGTTTCTTCTTCAGGTCTTGGAATAAATGTCAGTAACCCATCCCCATTTCTAAATAAGTCTTAATGTCTCTCTTTTTTTTTTTTTTTTTTTTTTTTTTTTATTTAATATTGCAACGAAAAGTTTTTAATAATATTTTGCATTAATTTGTGTAGGAATCTCAAACAGTTGTATTATGTTTTTATTTGAGTTTTTTATTTCTCTATAATTATTTATACTCTGTAAGTGCCAAAGATTATGAAATTAATTTTGAATAGTTTTAAGACATATATGCTTTTATCTAATTATTAAGAACTTTTTAAGCAATTTTTTTTTTATTTTAATAGAGATTTTGGAAATTATTGTAGTAAAGAAATTGATGGCATCCTCAGTTTCATTTATAATCCTAATTTAAAGATGTTATTTTTCTTTCCTGGCTATTTTTTTTTCAAATGTAAACCAATTCCTTTGAGGAGGGCTCCTATGTACTATACGCATTTCCGCACTGTCTCATCATGTTTCCTCTGCCAGTTCTCTGATCCCAAACTTGACGGCAAGGCTCATTCTTTCAATACTCCACTATTAAAATCTGGAACACCTTTCCAACTCATTTTCCCCACCTCATTTGTCACCAGGTCTACGATGCACACTTCCATATAAAAATCTAACTTTTAAATTCAAGGAACTACAAATCAAACATCTGTGGTGGCGTTAAAATAATCTGAAGACGACGACTAACCTCAACAAAGCTTATTTAGTAGGACACTGATTCTTCCAAGAAAGATCTCTAGAAAAGGAATACTAAAAATTATAAATTCAGAAGAAAATTTTTGAGTTTTATGCCTTCGATCTTTTGAGGCAGTGAAAAAAATTTTTGTGCTAATGGTAGCAATACGAATAAGTGGTTAGTAGCTCTAATGCAATCCTCTTATCAACACTTCTATTTGCCTAAATTGAAACTATAAAATTTTAGAAGCAGCAAATATAATCTTATACTGTAACCAATAAACTTTACTCTAATATGCGGTAATGAAACACTATTAACAGTCATACAAGTTTTTATTTTACAAACTGAATGAGACAAAGATAAGAAATGATTAATTGAAGATTATTTACTGTTCCAGAAGAACAATGACGCTTGGAACATGGTACTTTTTCCAAGAAATCCAATTAAAAAACATTATCCTCTTTTACTTCTATTAAAACTTATAAAAATCTGTTCTCAAGCGTTGTAATACATTTATGTCATTATTCCATTGGGTGGGTTAATTTAGTTATTAATTTTTCCCTTACGTGATTGTTCCCCCTACGGCTACGATATTATAGTTCTTTGATCATATTAATGTGATATAGTTGAAATTGGATTTGCTGTTGTTGACGATTCCAACTTTACATCTTCATTCACTCGAAATTGAAGTAATATTATAACTTGAGTTAGGATGAAGGTTATTATCTGAAAAGTAAAGATAAAATTATAATTTTGATAGATGTTTTTAGTTATTTTTTTTCGTTTTTATCTTTGTATTTGTTCTAATTTTAACGAAATTTAAATTTCATTTACCTACTTAGTGTAGGTATTATTCTAATCATCATAAATTTTTGAGAACACTTTTAAAAAATATTTCACTTAAATTTAGATTCTCTTATCTAACTAGGATTAATTAATTTATAATTATTTAGCGTAGGATTGAAAAATATAATTACATTTATATTTTTGCCTTTGTTCAGAGTGAAAAGCCCATTGATATCGAATCCTGATGAGTCTTGTTCGCACTCCATGATTTGTAGCAATTTGAACGTCTGAAATAAAAAAAATAGGAGTATGAATTTTAATAAAAATATAAGAAAAGAAACTAGTAAGAGCGCGAAATCCCAAGGGCATATCAAGACTCTTTCAATCAAGACCTTTTCAATTGTCATTCCCTTGCTTTACTTATGTCCACCAAATGTGTCACTACTTATTGAAGTTTCCTAATCCAATCATGCAATTTAATTAAATTAATTAAAAAAAAAACAATTATTATGATTGAAAAAAACTTCTGTCACCAATTCCCAACAGGCATGTGAAGCAAAGAAAATGTAAGTTTTACCAAGAAAAACTCTTAATTTAATATTAAAAATGTACTAAAATATTTAACTAGAAATATTGTGTCAAAATAAAGCAAGCCATACTAAAATCATTTATATACTTATATAACCTCCTTTAAAAGGGTGTAATAAATTATTTGCATGGTGAGACAAACCAATATAAAAATTAGTTACTTGGTTACCAAAAAGTAGTTCTCAAGTTCTGACAGCAGTACCTTGTTTTTTTGTTTCAAATCATGACATCATCTTCTTATCATTGTCTAGCATGAAAAACTAACTTTATTCAATGTTGTAAAGAGATAAAAATATGTAAACACGAATGACATTTCTTCTAATAAACCTACTTTTCTCAGAAACAAAGTTCGGTTTCTTCAATCTTGCCACAAAACTTATATTTTCAAAACTACAAACAGTTCTTGAATGAACTCAGCGCATTGGTGTATGCAGGGAGGAGGCTGAGGGGCTACTGCCTCCTCCCCCCCACATAAATTTTGATGAAATAAAAATATGAAAATTTTAAAATAAAAGCAATGAAAAATGAATGAAAATACTAAAAATTAGTAGGTTCTTTTGAAGATTCAGCCTCCTCCAAAATCCCCCCCGAAATAAAATCCTGCATACACAAGTGCCTCAGCACATCAATGTCTTTTCTTTGATAAAGAACCCAAGCTTATAATCAGTGTTCAATTAATGATCGACTATAATATTTGTAGAGTTTGTTGTTCATCCCCTTGTTCTTACATTGCTCTTACAAGAAACATTTTTAACATTTTATTAGTTATTTCTTTCTTCTAAACATTTGTCCATAAAATTTTCAAATAACTACTTGCAATTACATCCAAGTCCTTCTCTATGTCCACAGACTTGAGTCATTTGAAGAATTACTGTAAATACTTTTTTGTTTTTACAAGTACGTTTATCATTCATGTCGACCCAACGAGTTTATCATTGAAGTTACGCTGAAACTTTTATCATTTCACAGTATTTATTTGACTCATTCAAATCATTTATATACAACAGAAGTGCTCCACAAAGTGCTTCTAGTATAGGACTCCTAATTGAAATACCAAATCCTTAATTATCTTGTTCACCTTGTCAATCGTGAATAATACATCCTATTTAACTCCATACAACTATTCAACTCGACGAATAGTACTCATCCAGTACAGGACTCTAATTGGAACACCAAATTTTACCAGCTCCCAAACTAACTTCTAACAAATTGGTACTGCAACTCGTAATCGAATACATCGCATATAAATTCCACTTTATATCCTATTACCCTTTCGAGACTGATAATTAAACATCAAGCGAAGACGAATGCGAAGTTAACAAAATACTTCATATACAATTCTGTCTGTCCAACAACTATAAAGTCAAAATCAATATACTTTTCACTATATCATTCGTGCTACACATGACACACAGACTCTTATTTGTTACTATATGGATGAACTCTTGTGTTGAAATCAAACATTCCTTTTACTGGTTCCCTCTTGTCAACTCGATAGAAATCAACACTTCCTATACCATTACTCAATCTCTTCTCTCACACCCCACACAAAACCAACTAGTCCACAACAAACAATGACTAACAACTCTCTTTTGAATCAACTAATAACATACTTATAATATAAATAAAACTCTGATTATATATATAAACTCTATATAATATATATATATATAGATTGGTATTTGTATAGCATATGAGTCTATATAACAATTATAGAATCTGAATTGTTTTCGCAATAACTAGTATTAACGGCTATAATTACTAAATATTTAATTATACATAATGTTTTCTCACTGTTCTCCATACATATAATGTTTTTTTGCACGGGTGGTTTTATATATACAAGCCGTGGAGAATTTAAATTAGTCAAGAATATCTTGACATTAGATTCGTTTAGTTAATCAATCGAAAATAACTTAAGAATTTTGAATGCAATGAATACTCACTGATATAATTTAGATATAAGACATGCTAGTCTTTAAAAAGGAGAACTGCCAATATCTTATAGAAAACAAATAAGATTTTTGGATTTCAGGAATATTGTGTTAATAGAAACAATTAAACTAAAAAGTATTTTAATGTTTTAAAGATTAATATTATACATGTTTTTTTTTAAAAAAAAAATTTATAATCTTATAACCTTAAAAATTTTTTTTTTAGCATTTTGCACAAACCTAAAGATTTGTAAGCCATTCCAGCAAAATATTGCTTAAGCGCTGCAATCTCTGAACTACTTACGACTTACAATGTTCCCAAATGTGTGACGACATAAGAACTCGCAGCGAGTAAAGAATGAAAAATATATAGAAAAGACTACAAATAGATACTTCTCTTATCTTTGTTCGTTTGTTGAGTAAATTTTCGTCGTATATTTAATAGTGATACTCTCATTTTAGGTGTTAGAATAATTTTGCATATAGAACAACTATAAATTGCTCACAATTTAGTGAAGGTGGATACCATTAGCAGCTTTGATTAAATGGGTTTAGTGGGCTGTTTGAGAGGTTTTTTGTCCTTACCAATTACTCGCTATAGATACGTTTTAAGCTAGAGTATATCATATATGGGGCAGCTTTTTACTGAATCCTTGCAATCAACTGATCTATTAAAGGTGAGGGGGTTTTCGCCCTTTCATTCCGTTACAGGTCTCTTCAACATCTTTTCATTAATACTATGCAACTTCCTCCGGAAGAAAAATCTATGTGTTTTGTGCCGGGCATATGTAATCAACACATCGCGAGCGGAACAACGTATAACGTAAATGTTGTTTTTAACATTCGCATTTAAGGGTCTGTGATTTATTGGTATCAACAATTTTTTGGATCATATCGTCAATCAAAGTTTTTATATCAATATCAGTTGTGATAAATTATTGTTAGTATTGAATCATTATTGGTACATACAATTTTGTTGCGCGATTAGCATATGCGTCATCAAGTTTTATATCAATAGACAAAACATGATGATATTAGACGAGACTGAATTTTGTGAGCTCCAATAATGGGTTAGGCCATAGAGAACTCTCCTCTCTCTCATCTCTTCTCTTCTCTCTTCTACATTTACTCTATCTTTTGTTCTGCAACCTCCTCTTTAACTCTTATACTATTCCTACTCCTGAGTGGCCTCGAGACCCTTGCAAGTCACCCCTCCTGATCCTTCTCTCTGTGATCGCTGTTGGTATCCTGTTTTGATACTATTCAAATCTGCAGACCAGATCCTACTGTTTTGCTCTCAATATTTATCTTCGATCACGTCTTCTCTCTCTTCTCTCTCTCTCTCTCTCTCTCTCTCTAACTTCATAATACCTTCATCCACACGTCTCCATCTCGTTCATCGTGACTAGATGAGCTTTACTGAACTTCTCTACCTCGTGATTGGCGTCTGTTGTTCGCTATATTGTGCGGAATTGAATAAATTCGCGACAATCAGAAACTATATATTATAATATTATTATATTATGTATTATTATAGTGTATTAGGTTCTCTTCTCCTATTATTAGTTTATTATTATTATATATATATTTAATTTAGTTAATATTTTAATTAATTTAATTTATTTGACTTTATTTATTTATATTTTATAATTGATATTAATTTGCATTATTTAAAGTATTGTCATTGTAATTGTAATTGTAATTGTAATTGAATTGTAATTGTAATATATATGTAAAGGAAATATTATATTAGTTTCGGTGATGACAGCACTAATTTAATTATTATTATATAATTATATAACGTATACATTTAAGATGTGAAATCTTGATAAATACTAATTATTTAATTTCATATAAACTTTAAATTATAAATTTATTTTTTTATTATTTATTTGATACATATTATTATTATACTTATTAAATGAATTAATTCATATTATTATCTATCTATTATTATTAGTATTATTTAATTTATTTAGCATATTTTTATTATTATTATTTACTCTCATTATTATATCATTAATTAATTTTAATGTTATTATATATTATTTTAATTTCTTTCAATTTTAATATATTAATATGATTGTTCAAATTAAATTTGGATGAGCACTGGAAATTTCAGAAGGCGGAATAGAAGATAATCTATATGAATCTATTATTATTATTTATTTATTTATTATTTATTGTATTAGTTTATATGATTATTAATTTTTATTATTATTGTTCATAAATATTTAAGTTGATTATATTTAGTAATACTATTTAATTTGATGCTATTTTATACAAAATGTGTATATATCTATATAATATATTATTTACAAATTAAATTTGAAATAATACTGTGAATGTTAGTTGGCATCAACTACTAGACAGTGATGATAAAGACATAGTTGTCAAATTTTGATTAAACGTGCATATTTTCCTCTATACAGTTCTGTTTATCCAATGCGTTTATTTAAATCCCACTCTCTCTCTCATTCTTTTCATAATACACTAGTCACTTCAAATACCAATAGGTTATATGCTCATTTGTTATCAAGAAACACGTTATATGCAATTGGCTCCGAAAAATCTACATTATTGGTTGCGCAAATTGCGCAAAAAATATACGATAAGTATATTTATACTGTGCGATCAGCATCACATCCAGACGACTGAGGGCGAACGTTTGAAATATATATAAAACTTTAGTTTAACCGTATTTCTTTTCTTTATTATTTTGTTCTCTGAGAGTAAGTAACTGAGCTTCAGCAGTATTATCAGCACTTATCACATTTATCGACTACACATCATTGACGAACATATCCTACACTTGAAGGACTATGCGCATTTCATGTGCACATATCATCAACACTAGCTATCTACATTTTACCAGCACAAGCTATCATAGCAGCAAAGTATTTTCTTGCTTAATTCAACGTATTTGAGTGAATTGTTCTGTAAAAACAAAATTAGTGTGAACTATTTATCGTTATGTTCTATATAAATATGTAGCATAGCGAGTAATGCTCTCGAATAAATAATAATATAATATAAAATCCTCACAGCTAATACAATTTGTTATTGAATGTAGTAATTTGTTAATATGGTTTAATATATTTATGATTTATTTTTTTTTATTTGGTATATTATATGATTTATTTATTGTTTCAATTGCAATTGTCTTCGTCCCCTTATTATTTTTTGCTATAGGGGGGCGGTATTTTATTTTTTTGCTTTACTTGAGAATGATTGGGGCGAATGGAGGTGGTGCAGTTGGAGGAGTGTTTCGGGGCTGGGGTCGTGTTTTATGTTGTGTGGGTCGCGTGAACGATCTGCAAAGAGAGTTTGAGATTGGAGTTCGGGGTTAGGGAGAGATGTTGGGTGGGTGCTAGGGGTGTGTGTAAAAAGCAGGTGTGGTTTGAAAGGTAAGGGACAGTAGATGAGGGAATCAAGGTAGTATCGGTTGTGAGTGAGGTAGTCTATGGGGCAATTTTATGTTACGTGCGGATGTTGGTGATACTATAGGATGTCGCTGTCTTTTGGCAGTCATTACCTAATTTTTTTTGCGGGCTAGGAGGAATATGTGGATTAGGGTTTTTTAGGTGTATGGAAGGAAGAGAGGTGTTTCTTGTTTTCCATTCGGGTATGCCATGCATTTGAGTTGTTTTCAGGGATAAAAGTCCAGATGGGGGTTTGTTCTTTTTGAATAGTGGACAACGTTAATAGTGTTAAATGGATACCTTCTCTCTGAGCTCGCTCGGCTCTAGGGGTATCTCGCTGAGGGTTGGTGTTTTGACAAGCGCTGTTACTAAGTCTGTGAGTATCACGGCTTGTTAGGTTTTTAGTCGCGATGACTGATTACTCGTCTCTCTCATGTTGTTAATAAGTTACTTTTAGCTCTCTCTCTGATATCCATCTCCTTATGATCTGGGCAATAAGAGGGTCAGTTATTTATAGATGTATAATAATTTCTCAATGGGGGTGTTTTGAGGTTTATCTCTCATTTTGTGTGT
>JABUQX010039945.1:55000-66553 GCA_015478945.1 Trachelipus rathkii | reverse complement strand
ATATGAGGAGGGACTGCATAAATAAAACAGTTAATGAAAATGAACGGAAGCACCAGTCAGGGTGGATGAAATGCGAAACAAGTGTCAATATAAAATATCAATATTATCAAAAACTAACATCCCTTCAAAACAGATGTCAGAAAAATAGGGTCATTTGATTTGGTGTGTTTTGATGGTGTGTGTGATTCAATATTCTTGTTTTTCTTTGATTTTGTTCATCTCTTCTGTAAATTCTTTAACTGCCAATCTTTGAAATTGTTTAATTGATTCGCATTTCTTAATGTTGGATACAGAGTGTGCCTCTCATGTTCCACATAGTATTTGGTTGTTTATTTTGGTGTGGTTGGGTGTTGGTATTTTTGTTTCGTTATTTGTGTTATATATATCTACTATATTGAGATTATATGTGGGTATCTTATTGAGTGTGTGGTTTGTATGTGGGTATGGTTATTAGATAGAATTTTTTTTGTTTTATGTTATTATTAGGTGTTATCAGTTTTATCGGTTAATATTATCATGTATTATGATTATGACAGAATTATTACAATTTAAAATTCTTTCAATTACTATCAAAGAAAGTCTTTCTAAAGAAATTATCATCATTTACAAACCAATTTCTATGCGCAAGCTAACCCGATCAAATCATATACACTATCATATCACTACTACTATATATTATATATATATATAATACTATATATATATATAGATATATATATATATATAATATATCTATACATAACTAATATCACGACATAATAGAGCGGATACTTGCAAATTATTACACAAATCTACCTGTTCGTTATTCGCAATTTTTCTTTTTTTTGCCCCGTACTCTCTATCCCGCCCGTCAGTTAGACGCCACAGGAGTTTGCCCAAATACTTGAATCCAACAGCCTGCCTTTCTAGTCCATTAACTAGAATAATGAACAAGCGCAGAACACTATATCCAATGCAGCATCAACTTCCTTACTGTGTGCCATCGTGTCGGGGTATGAGTATATGGCCTCCGCCCCGCAGGACCATCCGGGTGAATCGAACGGCCCAAACCGCAACCAACGTGGAGAGAGATACCTTTATCCAGATGCTCGGCTGGCTGTTAATAAACTATTTGAGTGAAAAGGAAAATACAGACCCTCAGCACTTGCATAAACAGGCAGCAAGAACAACCGGCCAGAAATTAAAATTTTCTAAATTTCATTTCGAAGCACAACCTACCCTTTATTTGAATTATTCAATGCGGAAGTACTGAGTGTCTGCAAAAAAAGGTACTGAGTAATTCATTGTCAACATCTCCTCTTACACTACCCGCATACCGATCATCGGCAGCGCGGCGTGCGGAAGTTTGGGAAAGGTTGGTGTGGTGGCATTTGAGTTTGGATCCCGTCTTCTCACCCTGTTTGTAAGACAATTATATTAATAGATGTTGTTTAAAACTCGAAATATATACTTTATCTACGTACATTGGCTACTTTAGTCTACCATACACTTACTACTATATTCTACCCTACACTGGCTACTTCGTTCGGAAAAAGTTCGACTCATTAGAGTTCGGATATTTAGTTCTTGCTATATAAATATATAATAAGGTAAGAGGATATTACTAGTACAGTAATATATCTGATACGATCAATGATTTATGAATAGGTATACGGTGCGGGCATGTTTAAGTACATAATCAATTAAATATTTTTTTATATATTATATTAATTATAATTATATTATAATAATAAGTACTATATATATATATATAAGTTAGGGTCATCTGTATTTATTATTGCGGGTCAATATAGTATATCTTGTCATTTTCGTTATAATATATATTAATAGGTTCACTACCTCCGACGGCCATTAGCCTCTATTCCGAAGGAGGGGGAAACTTCTAGGTAATTCTTCTTACCTGAGCCGATCCGACTAGGATTCGGAAACCCCGCGCTCGGTAGATACGCCTCCATACAGATATATTTTAATAAAGTATAGAGTGAACTTTGACCTATATATGAACGTATGCTACTCCTCATATATCACCTCCTTCCGTCAGTTTAGTCAGTCATTTCTATATCTTTATACTTACTTATCTACACTAATAAATACTACGCATACATAGTATAATGTTTAATTATAGTAAATAGAGTATCGATAGTAGATGATAGTAGGTATAACCACTAACATGCAGATCTACAACGATCTGTGACCATCATAGAAATTCGTATGAGCCTAGTCTTGACTAGTATGTAGCTATCTAGGTTACTCTGAACGCCGATAGGATGTCAATTAGATACTAATATACATCCCCTGCGGTATTACTACTAGCTATGATACTATATAATATACTATATATTAATATATTGAATAGCTACCTCAATACACACATTCATAACTTGATACCGATTACATGTAATATAGGCAAATTAACTTTTTCTAAACACTAAACGTATCTACTAAGGTCATAATAGATAACTACAATGATTCATTATGCCTGTTGTTACTCATACGTGATAATATATTACACATACCTTACATAATTATATATCTATATATATACTATACTAAATACTCTCATATACATACTAGATCTATACTTATTACGTAACTATCTCATAACTTGAGTTACATATATATTAGTATATAAATACTTATTTATGATCAAACATGCGCCGCATTCTCGTGGATATTAAATCAAAAACATTCGCGATGGCCGCGCAAGAAATATCCCGCTATCTGCCACGAGCGATAAAAGTGAGCATTTACTGCAATGACGAGTCCCAGCCTAAATATCTATTACGGTTGTTTTTATATCCCTGTCGTATTTTACGTTGTTATGTGTGAGTCTTTTGTTTGTATAGTTTGGTTAGTAGTTATCACTACTATAGTATATATACTACTTAGACTATATGATCTTTATTGTCTATGACCCATAGATAAACTTTGGTTAAACAAAAAGTAACTATAACTTATTGCTATAGCGTGACCCAGTAAGCTTAAGTGCATAACGGATAACTTGTAATTCAGTTCATTACTTTCATGAGCTATTTAGGAGGTACTTATATCTATATATATTGATAATGTGTTTATTGTGGGTTCAAGGATAATCACTGTCTCCTAACAGTGAGCCGACCACCTATTGCTTTGTAGAGATCAATATCCGTCTTATCTTCTTCATAGTTTTAGGACGTTCAAATGAATGCACTTTAATATTTTCCTTTCTTTTTTTTTTTGTTTTACAGCTATACTATGCCACTGCATGTGTCACGGATCAGGAGCCCCTTACATCTAAGGAGCGGCGGTGTGCTCCAATTTTACAAGTCCCGAGCACAGACGGACCAAGAACCGAGAATGCTCACACAAACACACCGACCAGGGACGAACCTTTTTTTCTATTACCAGAGCTTATTAATAAATTATTTAGTTATTATTATTATTAATTTATTATATTATTATTATTATTAAGTGATATATATATATTATTATTATTATTTATTATATTATTATTTATTCATTATTATTATTATTATTATTATTATAATTATTACGTATTATTAGTTTATTGATTCGATTCATTATTACATTAGTAATCGCAATAGCATTCGAAAGATGGAAAATATCTGTCTTTTTTTATCTGACTATCCTTTTTGAAAATTTCTTGATTGTCTTTTGAATAATTTATTGATCAACTTTTGTAAATTCAGCTCCCATTATACACTCGCTAGTACCACATTATTGTACAATTCTCAACTAACCCATTCCTGTGAAAAGCCGTAGCAGCAATATGAATGCCTTTTCTCTTTTTGTTTTATTCAACAGCAATGTCACACACTTAAATAAAAATACCTTGGTGGCTTAATTGTTAATCTCTCTTCTAACTCTTCTAATCTTTCCCAGATTGTCACTCCTAAAATAATAAAAGCGCAGAATATGCATTCTATCACTTTTACCCTTTGCTGACGGCAGCCGCAGTTCATCTTGTATCAGAAATAAATATTATCGAACCATATATTTCCTATTTTCAGCGTCCTGTCTATTTAAAGAACCGAAGACGGCACCGATAGCAATCGCCTGAGTAATATCTGTGGCTCTATGAAGTAAGTAGTATTGATTAAAATTTATCTAATCATAACCAAAACTATGTACGTACGTACAGACTATACGTTCAATATTATAATTTCAGTTTTGCTACTCAGCAAGTGATATGAGTCCACAGACAGCCGTGAAAACGCTATCGCTAAACCGAAGTAATACTTAATGACTGATATGTTAACTTAGAGTTCAATGCATATGCATGTCAGTAGCAGCATACTCTCCATGTTTATATGTAAAATCACAATTAATCCGCAAAACCACCTAATTGTCAATTTCTCCTTACAAGCTACCCAATTTAGAGCTGGGGTGGGCTCTCATTGTCTGGTGTTCCTACTTATCATTATTATCTATTTATTTAACATAACTATAGCCAGGTACGAGGAAAGCCATTTCACAAATCATAATTTTGAAATAAAAAATAATCAGGGTCTGTAAAAACCATATACATATTAATGTTTGAGACACAATTCAACGAATTAGAAGATGTATAGATCAAAATTTACAATGAATCATTAGTATGCAGCAAAATTATTTTAATATTATTAAATTTTTTATAAGAAATATTAAAAGTATTAAAATAAGTTTAATAAAACTGTTAAGACACTGAAATGTGTTATGCACAGATCTTATATATTTAAGTTTCACTCCCATCTTATAGGAAATAGTAATATAATACTGTTACTATAATTCTCAATATGACCCCACTATATAATTAAGATCATAAGTTAAGAATGTGTTTAAGGCCGCCAAAACTCCAGCCACTCTCTTCACCATTCTCATGATCTTCTACTCATCTTCTATAATTCTTTTGCCTACTCGTATTGAACAGTATTCGTTTTCGACTACTATTATGTAATATACTAGTCTCGATCTGCATTTTATCTTCCTCTTAAGCTTGCATTGCATTTCTCGTAACCGTTAAGAAGTTCGACATTATGTTTAATACATTACAACTTCTTAAATTAGAAATACTATACCAATCTTATATATTTAAATCTCAAGTACTATTAGGAATATGGAGATGTGAATTTTAAATTATTTTATGAGTTAAAATCTTTTACGTTGTTTATACTTTTTGTTTGTTTAATACTACATAATTTATTTTTTAAACATGTACCATTTTTTAAATTGATATATTTAGCTTTTAGCATTCTGGAACAGGTGTTAAGTTTGTCAATGTTAGATTGTGTTTAATCACCAATTTTATGTTAAAAACTAGTTGTTTACTGCGGAGCAAACCGATATTGCTGTGAGTGGTCAAAGACCTAATAATATTTATTTATTATAGTATGGTCAATTGTATGTATACGCAATTGTATGCTATGAGTGACTTGTGACTATGGTTAGGTAACATGGAAATCTTTATTTGTGTCTTTGTGTCCTATTTTTTTATTGTCTTCCTTTTTTTTTCTATAAAATAGGTAAACAAAGAGAGAAGAGTATCATTAGAGAGTCATCTTGTTCTTTATTTTTAGCGGTCTTTACATTGATGAAGTGCTAGAACATTATGCTAGAGGAAATATTTTACTATCTAATAAATTATGAATATCATTAATAAAATTTTGATTATCCCACACTCGATACCTCATTATTATAGTCATTGCTTGACATAATATCTATTATATATATTTTACATTTGTTTAGTATTGTTATGGACAATTCCAGAGCTAATTCCTCCCCTCTACTAATTACCTCATCTCAAAATGCTACTAATATTAAAGTTAAAAATTCACTAAATTGTAATCATCTGCTTGTACTTCAGGAATTTCAATAACATCCTGAAGAAAAATTAAAAAGAGATTTCACATTATTATCATAAGTTATTTCCTAAATATATATATATGTATACCTGTATTATGTAAAGTATAAAATATATATTTTATAAGTAAAAATTAAAGATATAATAAAGAACAATTGTGGGAAAGTATTTTTTAATAAATTCTTTTTAAGTTTATTTATTTTTCTAAATATAATATATTATAGTAATTATGTTCATATAATAAAGTTGTAATTGTTCTTTGTATGAGAACTAAATGTTACATAGTGTTAGGGTGTGTCATATTTTAAGAGTTACTAATATTATTTGTTCTGAGTATGAGGTATTAGGACAGAATGAGAGTTAGTATCTGTTGTCTGTTACTGTAGGATCGAAAAACGCTTTATCTATTTTGAAATTGATATACTATTATTAATTAGCCTTAAAGCATTATTAATATATATAATATATGAATCGTTATCGTAGGGTAAGGGTATCGAGGTGTTGTAAGTATGATATACTATACGTACTTAACTATATTAATACTATAATTATATACATATATATAATATAATATATATAATATATAATGTTTATATTATTATAATAACTAATATAATAGATATATACTTATAATTTTAAATACCAGCTTCTGAATCAATCTAATTATATATATATACTATATATACTATATATTATTTATATGAACTTAATATATATATTTAAGTGCGTTCTTTCTTTATGAACATGGAAAGCTATTATCATATATATATATATATATATATATAATATAATATGATATATATTTAAATCAGGTTATTACTATATATATAATATATATATATATATAAATAAATGTTTCTTTCTTTTGAACATTTAATATGCACGGTTATTTTGTATTTTTCTTAATTGGCACTTTAAGTTAGAGATAATTCCACAATATAAACCTCAAATGACTATTAATTAATCATTGAACATTCTAGTACCTAAACTGCAGTTATTAAAAATAAATTGAAAATAAAAGATGATTGCAATATGTGTGCTCATTTACGCTTATATGATAGGTCACATTGATAAACTCTTTAAAACACTGTAAGTAACGACCTAAGCCACATTCCGTTTATCGTGCAAACTTTTTTATCTAACTAGTATAACTCAACTTATTTTAAGACGAAATTCAGTTGAAGACCTTGTAATGTGTGGTTGAGTCATATTATTGTAGAAGTTCATTTTATTTCGAGTTTCTTTTGCCATTACGCGATAATATAAGAATGTATTTTTTTACATCTAACTCTTGCTCGGTAAAATGACCATAAAGGGATAGGAAAGTATAAATTTATTCGTCGGATGTATTTAATTATAAGTTGGGTTATGTATTTATATAGCCGTGGGATCTACGACCGTTAAATTAATAAGAAGCGTGCAGTGCACCGCACCATAATTATTATAACTAGTCGAATTAGTCACCTTGAATCCAATTGACTCTTGATTTAAGATTGAATGATGATTTTAGTATATATTAGTTCAAGCGGTTTATTGTATTCATAAGCAGGACATAACCTCCGATCTGTGAAATTATAGTCAAGGAATTTTGTACAATAACAATGTGATTAAGGTTTTTTGTTTCAGAAATAATTAGTCGGGTTTCCAACACGGACAACTGGAAACATATTTGTATGGTTAGCTGTTTAAATGTTGCCGAGCACGTCTGTGTTGGGATGTTTTTGGTTTGTGTAGTCAGCCGGTTCAAGCCGTGTGGCGTTAAGTTATATTGCGCAGATCATCACGTAGCGGTTAATTCTTTTAATTTTAAAATAATATATCTATGTTGATGTTTTTCTTTGTGTGAGCGTGGTTTATTGTTGTATACGCTTCTTGGGAGTAATTATTTTGTTTTATGCTGGCCCATTGAAATGGAGGAGAGGTAAAGTGAAACTACTTTATAAGTGATATTTTAGGTGTTGATAGAGACGTGTTATTAGTGTTATGTTTAGATATCTAATTTTGTGTATTATTAGATTATTAATTGATAAAATGAGGAACTGGTATATATGTATTGTATTTTTGTATTTTTGAGATTTGGTGTTAAGTTTGTTGATAATTATTGTAGTGATCCGTTTGATTATGGTAAGTGCCACCATTACGTGTTTAATCCAGATTTACTCCAAATTTTGGGTTGGATGTTTTGGTTGTAATATTATCTTATACACTCAATTACAGTTTCTTTGTAGTCTTTATGATTTTTGATGGGATTTTATTTATTATCTTTTATTAAATATATACGATAAGTATTATATATCATATATTGAATATAATATTAGTATGTTTAGTATGGAGATTTGGTTTTTAGTTTGGATTTATGGTATTGTGATGGTGGATGATAGTATGTAGTATATTAGTTTTGTTTTATATTTAATTTATATTATGTAGTATTTACATCATTTATATAGTTTTATATAGATAGTTTTATTAGCTAATAATATATATAAATATATGATATAATATAGTATACTAATAATATATATATAAGTAATTTTTATCTATTATTTTTATTGATTGTAAAAGTTTATTTATTTTTTTAGATATGTATTGATCTGCTTTCGGCAAATAGTAACCGTTGTCCTGAATGTTGTTGTGTAATGCAGGAGCAATCGCCCATAAAGAAACAAGAGACACAAGTTTCTACGTAACGTAATTGATGAGTAGAGAATGTAGCTATTCTCCCTATAGGCTCAAGGACTATCTCTGCGCTACTAGCATTATCGTAAAAGTGGATACACCTCTTTGTAATCTATGCCTGAGAAACAGACTGAGCTCAGCACTCTATTTTACAGAAATATATAAAACTTGTTGTTATGCGTTCATTCAAACATGAATCATATTTATACTCCTTGAATCCAACAATGGGAATATTTAATATATATATATATATATATAATATATAGATAATAATAATATATAATAAATTAACTAGATTATTATATATATTATATAAGAGATAGGATATATATTTATATATCATACATACTATGCCGCCTCCTTTCCCCAAATAGGTTGAGATGATTATAGTTTTTTAAATGATTTTCTAGCTCTTTAATTGCGTGGTGATTCATTATCTTTACTTTTGTTATCGATGATAGAAATTTGTTGGTATTAGTGAAAAGTTGAGATGCAGGATGTTATCCTCTTAAAGTTTTATACTTACGTCTGCCGTTCCAATCCCAAAAGAAAATTCACTAGTCTAGTTCTAGATTTAAGGAGATGCTTAACGGTTAACAGCATAACAAACTAAACTTCACTTGTGGTATCCTGCATTAATGGTCATCCCTTGGGACAGCGCCCACATCCGACCCCCTCACAAACCCCGCTTACTCACCTTATATAGATATTATTATATATTATATATTATTATATTATTATTATTATTCATTGTTTTTATGCATCTTGTTCTCTACCTCTGCCACTTCACATTCCCTTCATTCGACTTTCCCTTTTACTGACTCATCCACTTTTTCTCGTCTTCCGACCGCTCGATTTTCCACAGTCACACCACTATATCAGACGCCAACCAATCCATCTATCATCCATCCTTGAAATATAACCAAACCATCTCAATGTACCGTTTATTCTCTCATTTACCCCTCTTCATACCAAAACACCTCCTTAATATCTTCATTCCTCATTTGTGGTGAAGATTTAATCAACCACACTATCCAATCTAACAGATTAGCTCTTTAAAAGCCTACTCCAAACTTCGTTCACAGTCACCAGTTGTCGTGACCTTATATAGGGGTATCTGCGTTTCGCACTTGTTGTAAATCAGAGTGACACCCTCCATATAAACTCAGCTGACCGTCAGACTTATCCCGTTTATTACCAGAGATACTAATGGGGCACCAGCCGCCTTCCTACCATTCACATATCTCTCTACTAATACACAATGCATCGATCCTACCCTTTGTTCATTCCAAACCATATGTCTCTTAAATATGTTTAATCGTCGGATACTTGTCCATATCTTGTTTTATTGTTTTGGTGTGTTACCATGTTCCAATCGTATACTTTATACCGGGTGACTCTCCTTATTCACCACCATCACCTTAATCTACTACATATTTACCTATCAAACCCCTCCTTTGTTTACACCACGCTTGCCAAAGGGGCCTCATCTACTTCTCTATCCATATATCTCTCATCAGATTTCACCATCGAGTCATATTATATCTCAAATGTATAGATGCTGTAGCTATATAGATGTCGATAGTCCCTTTATATGTGAAATCGTACCCTTAACCCTTCCATTCTCCATCGGTATTCTCCCCACCCGACCTGATAACTTCTATCTCTCCCCATTATACACACATCCAATCCAATTACAAATATTATTATATCTCATATATATCTATATATAGTTCATTAATTATTGGTATCCTTAGTTTGAAAGTATTATGAAACATTAGTGATATGCCCTAGCGAAATTCTCCTATACCACGCTTTATTATGGACATTCATACTTTTGATTCCGTTCAACTTCTTACCCACCAACACCACTTATATCTCTATTCATGCTGCATAGGCTCCCTTGGATTAATCCTGTCGTACGCTCTGTTGCAATCCATGATATATATCCTGATATATACAATATTCTTCTCTCATTTTCTCCATTTCATTTTTCAATTGAAAATTTTATTTAACACGTCCCTCTTCTACCACTTCGAAATGCACTTTGTTTCTTCCCTTCAGTCCCTATTACTCATAAAAAATTTTTGTGACTTAATAGTTAATATTATCCCTACAACACTTGGATAAACTAATTCCCCGTGTAGGTATTCCGGGGCCCATACGTCTTCTCTCACCTCACCTATTTAATAATTGTACCTTGACTGCTTTTCCTCCAATCCTCGAAATATATAACACAAAAGTCTTTCAAATACTTCTCTTATAGGAGGTCTTGTTCACAGGTAAAATTATATATTATATATATATACCCTTGGGTCGACTATAGCTGCTCTATGTTCTCTTTGTCAACTGTTCGTGTATTTCTCGCAATGTGGATTCATCCCCGAATATGTTTGCCTTTATGTGTCGTTCACATTACACCCAACTGACCCAAACACATTCATACATATTTGTCCAACCTCTCGACTCCATCACAGTTCACTATTCCGTTTATAGGGCTGTATCTGTCTTAGAGTTGTCTGTGATTGAGTGTTTTGCTTACTTCACCTACAATGTGGAGTTGTTTTGTTGGTCACGCTCTGCTCGTCTGATAATTCGTCTCTGGATTGAGTCTTAGTGTGTGAATGAGAATTTGATTAATAAATGACGATTATGTATATTCTCATTGTAGTCACTAAGCATCCCGTAGTGCTGTTGTTATTGGTTGCTCTCCGACAGCAACCTCGCGTGTGTTATAAGATACGACAGATGACTGTTATAAATAGGGAAAACCTACCTAAGAAAGAGAGGCATTAAGGATGTTTTGCATTAGGATAAGATATTATGATTTAGGCCGGTGTGGGTTTTTTATAGCGAGGATGGTCCTGTAGATTCACGTTTTGTTGTAATGAGCTGCTTCGGGAAATTTTTGACCTTGAGACTGCTCTAAAAATAATCTATAACCGCTGAGATTACAGAGTGGAACGTCGACTCCGAATGGATGAGAGAGTGATGATCTCGTCGTCCCTGCCACTAGACAGATAGTGACATATGACCAT
>JABUQX010039945.1:45000-50000 GCA_015478945.1 Trachelipus rathkii | reverse complement strand
AAACTAACCAAAGCACCTGCATGATAGCATAAAAAGTACGTCTTGTACCACGAAACAAATAACATATTTGTAATCCTCGTAAAATTTTAGTATAGAAAATCGTTATTTTAATTAAAATAACATATATAGATATAAAAAAATTTAATTGTACAAGAAGTTGAATTTTTTGCTCTGGCAACAAAACTTTAGCGAATGAAAAACGAAGAGAAAATACCCTTCCCCCAAAATCTCTCAGACATGACCCCAACCCCCTAAGATTCTCCTAAGATGTTAAGCGAAGACATGATTTCTTATCGGCAAGTGAATTTTTTTTTTATTTTTTATTTTTTTCAACTAAACGAATACCCGGGGTAAACAGCAAAGATGGAAGTAGTCGGGGTCTCGCGGCCTACCGGGGGACGACGGGGGGAACTTCTTCCCCCCTTTGCCCCACCGTCGGCTCGAGCCCCCTAAAAAAAACCCTAAAAAAGATCCATTTTCCATACAAATTTCATGCGCTGATTCCAAATATGTTACTAGTTTTCTTGTACATATCGTAGTTTTCGAGATATCATGCAGGTGCTTTTGTAAGTTTGACCATATATATATATATATATATATATATATATATATATATATATATATATATATATATATATATATATATATATATATATATATATATATATATATATATATATATATATATATATATATATATATATATATATATATATATATACATATATATATATATATATATATATATATATATATATATATATATATATATATATATATATATATATATATATATATATATATATATATATATATATATATATATATATATATATATATGTTGTTGCCGTTGCACCTACCTATTTTCCAGTCGAACAGTTTCTTACTCAAATTAATGATTTAACCCCTACAATTGCTTTTACTTTTGAGAGACAGATAGATGGACATATTCCATTTTTAGATTTAATGATAAAACAGACAGGAACTTATCTATCTTATAGAGTTTATCGTAAACCCACCCAAACAAACCAACTTCTTCATTATTTTTCATTCCATCCCCAATATATTAAGAAAAATATTGTTTATAACATGTTTCTCAGAGCATACCATTATTGCGATCCACCATTTCTACAACAGGAAATTAATTTTATTTTTCATACTTTCGAGAAACTGGCCTATCCCCCTTTAGTGATCAAACAAAAACATAGACATGCTTATATGAATTTTCTTGGTCTGAGAGAAAACTCCCCTGTTAATTTTGAAAATATTAAAATAGTTCCTTTTTCCCCCCAACTACTTAAACTTAAATTCATGTTTAATCATTTATTTGATATTAATATAGTTTTCAGTTTCCCAGAAACCATATCACGACTTCTGATTAACAATAATACCACCAAGCGCGAGGTATCAGGAGGGGTATATAAGATACCTTGTCTCATGTGCCATAGTTCCTATTATGGAGAGACTTTGAAAACACTTAAAACCAGAAAAGAGCAACATATGGGGGAGGTTAGAAGGGGCAATGCAAGTAATGCAAATATTTATCCGAAAATGACCACGTTATTGATTGGGGAGAAGCTGCTTTTGTGTTTTTTTCAAAAGAAAAAAGTTTAAATCAACTGATAGAGTCTTATTTCATTTCTAACGAAAATAATTACAATTTGTCCGAAGGATTTTTCAATATTGATCCTGTCACTGAGAGATTTATAGCAAAAAAGGGAAAATCTTTGTTTTTGAAATAAAAATTGAAGAAGAAGAAGAATGTGAGACGTCAATTTGCCTTTTCCTTAATGTGTTCTTATAAATTTTACTTTGCTTTTTTAATAATGAGAAAATTTTTAGTTCAGAAGAGGAAACCGAGAGAATAGGTTTCGAAACGTAAACTAGCTCCCATAAAATAATATTCTTTGTTCCCTTTTTCAAATATTATTTTAAATGGTTTTAAAAGTCTTGTAATTTTTATAAATAGAGTTTGAGTGTTAAGTTAAGAACTCTTTAAACTTGAAACTTTTTATATATATATATATATATATATATATATATATATATATATATAGTATATATATATATATATATATATATTACTATTTTTATATATATATATATATATATATATATATATATATATATATATATATATATATATATATATATATTTATATATATATATATATATATATATATATATATATATATATATATATATATATATATAGTTATATATATATATATATATATATATATATATATATATATATATATATATATATATATATAATTCAGATGTTGACAAGAGTCAATGCATGGACTTTATAAAGATTTGTGAAGTGATTAGCAATAAAATGAAGAGTATAGCTTATTCCAACAGTATCGAGTCATTGGAGGAGTATTAGGGTAACAAGGATAGCAATCCGTCCCTTCAATTTTATTGCTTTTGAATTTATTCGCCTAAAACAGACTTTAGAACCTAAAAGAAAGAGTTTAGAGCTCAAATGGAAGAAGATACTATTTCCAATAGCAGGGTAAACACATAACATGGGAGTTGAAAATTCAAGGAATAGTATTGGAAACCACTGCTCCGAAAAGCAGTCTTCTAAAAAGCTCTATGAGAAATAGTTTTGAAACCAGAAGGGAGAAAATAACTGTCCCCCTGATATGGTGAAGATCCATCCTGGGAGTGGATGCAGATGTTCAATATATATATATATAGCAGCATATATATATATATATATATATATATATATAGTATATATATATATATATATCAGCATATATATATATATATATATATATATATATATATATATATATATATATATATATATATATATAAACAGTTTAAGCTTAACACCGGAAGAAGCTGTGGGGAAACTCAGAAAAACAGATGCCTCTGTGATTAGTATTTGTCCTAGGCTTCCAATCTGCACCTTAAACGACGATCTTTACAGGCGACACGACGGAGCTTGTAATAATAAGAAGAACCCTTTCTGGGGGAAGGCCCTGACGCCATTTTTAAGGAAAGACAAATTTGCTAATTATGATGATGGTGTTAATTTTAAAGTTTAAATTTTAACCTGGAAAAAAGTAACCTCGTTACTTTCCAATTCAGTTATCACTAAATCTTTATTGTTTTTATTTTATCTTAGTGGTATTTTATATTAATTTTAGTTTTCATTGAAAGAATGGGCAATTAAAATATAGATGCGAATAAATAAAAAGAGAAAAAGGAAAAAAAGAAATTAAAAACTTTTATTGAACTCCTACAACCCTTGGGGTAAGCATTAGTTTAAAAAACATTATTATTTTTTTTAAATATTATTAACGAATTTAGAAATACCTCTTTACCAAATTATCAAATTCTGTAAACGTGTACGAGCACATGATTTTTGGACAAGAATTCTTCTTTTAATATATATATATATATATATATATATATATATATATAAAAATATATTTTTTTATATATATATATATATATATATATATATATATATATATATATATATATATATATATATATATATATATATATATATATATATATATATATATATATACTACTCGTCAAAATTAACGCACCACTGGCTCATATGACGTTAACAGGTTACAGAAATGACCAGAACGCTTTGTAACTTTATTATGCAAATAACATAGCATTTGGGACACATTATACAGTGGTAAGATTGGCCCCAGGAATCCCCTGGGGGCCTGCGAATGGGTCCTGTATGTGATTGATGCATTTCCTTCAATTTGGGACGTTATCGCGGTGAAGGGTTCGTGTGTGGATGGTGTTACTCAATATCGTGTATGGCCACCTTTGGCACGGATGACGGCTTGGCACCGTCGTGGCATGCTCTCAATGAGGTGCCGAATGTCCTCCACGGAAATCTGATCCAATAAGCGAAGCACTGCCTACCGCAGCGCCTGGAGGGTTTTTGGAGTTGCAGCTACGCAACCATCGTTCTAAATTTGATAGACCCACATGTTCCACATTTAGGTAAAGAATGGCGGCAACATGGCTATCTATTTAAGACTGGTTGCAGGTTCCGTGGCGTATCGACTTTGCAGATTTTGCATCACAATGCATTATAGGCTTGCAACCGCTGATGAGGCACGATACACGGGCGGTGATTGACTGATGCAGGTTAAACAGCCCACCAGGACGTTCCAATCCCTGCATCGACTTGTTGTGATATACGCTCGCACTTATGGTGAGAGATCCACCCAATGGCATGTAGCATTTGGGCGACTGCGCGCAATTCTTCATTAGGGTCCTCGATAGTCTCTGGATCGCCGATCGGAGATGTTGAGACTGACTCTGATTCATCCAAAGAGCACATTCACCCAATCGCGACGGTTCAATGTAGGTGTTCCCGAAAATGCTATCGCGCCCGTTGATGCTCCCTGGTGTGTCGTGGTCCTATGACCAGCCTCCTTGGCCGTAAATTATGTTCCGCGAAGAGTTGACGTATTGTATTGTATCACTCACACGGGTTACATGTACCTCCTGCAGCTGTATTTGAAGGTGCCTTGCTGTTGTTGTATGACGGTCTCTTACGGCCCTCATACGCTTAAAACGGTATTCAACGCTAGTCGTGGAGCGTGCCATGCTTGCTCCTGGGTGTCGTAGTGCCGATCCACGACCCGTACAATGGTTATGTGCTCTACACCAAACCGTCGACCGAGTTGACAGTACTCGTACATATCGGCAAGGATTGTGATAATCTCTACGCACTCATCACGTGTTAGTCGACGCGCAGTCTTTTCCATGGCTGTAGTGGATAAATTCACACTCAGCATGCCCCCGACATAACTTTGCCCCAATCGCTAAAGCTGGAGTTACATGGTTTGTCATTTACCTTATTTATAGCCATGGCGGACCCTATACACCCCCAACATTATTACAGCGTTGTATACTGTGTCCCTGATGCTATGTTATTTGCATAATAAAGTTACACAGCGTTATGGTCCATTCTGTAACCTGTTAACGTCATATGAGC
>JABUQX010039945.1:0-35000 GCA_015478945.1 Trachelipus rathkii | reverse complement strand
ATTTTCAAAAGTTTGAGATGAAAACTTTTGTATTGAACTGATTTTTAATTTAATTGCATATTTGGAAATTTAGCCGCTAATTCTTTATTATGATGTTTGTTTCGTTAAATTCTTTCAGGAAAATTTGTTTTTCTTTCTTTTTATTTTTTTTTTTTTGGCAGTAGGATACGAATATTTTTTAATTATTATTATTAGTTATTTTGGGTGATAAATAAATAGCGTAAATAGACGGTTGATAGTCACCATTACATTCTTTCTTTCTTTAATGAGCTCATTATTTTCCAGCATTTCTAATTACTAGGAATGTACCTTACATTTTCACTTATTAGTATATATCCAAACAATATTTAGATTTTTAAATTAGATACCATTTATTTCGCCACACGTTAATGGACATGCTATTGGAAATCATATAATCTAAATAATTTTTGTAAATATTCGAGAATCATATTTTTGCTTTTGGTGATGAAACAAAACAATTGAAGATGAAAGACGGTAGTATAGGAGAGAATTTGAGATAAAAGATTTGCCTTTGAGGCCCTAAAACTAGCTGTTCTATATAAGCAAAGCAGCAAGCCCAAGGACAAACTTCTATAACTTTTGAACAAAATAGGAGCTGAGTCTTTGTAAGTTTCTATTGTAGATGTGGGGAGTCCAAATATTATTTTGATATGGATTATTTTTTATTTCCTTGTTAAAAAATTGGGAAATTGATTATTTTATAGCAAGTTATAACATAAGATATCATAAGCATCTATTAAGCAAAGGAAAGTTTAAATATATGTTGCTAATTGAATTAAGCGCAGCGAAACTTCGAATTATGATAATCAAGGATAAATTAGTTTCATTACAAATAATGCAAGGGTTTTAAAGAAATACTATAAACTCATTTCGAGTAAGTTGTAAATTGACATGATTTCACAACTTGATGATTTTATTACAAGTAAATAATTAAATAAAGATAATAGTAATTGAGATCAGAAGAAAGTAAATGTAAAATGATTGAGACCATAGGAAAACAAGTTAGGCGAATGGAAAAGATTGAGAAAAAAATATATTTGAAAGTTATAAAAGAAGCAAAGTAAAGAAATCTTTTCTTTTTAATATAACTTGACTGGTAGGCTAATTTTCATTGAATAAATAGGTGAATATAGGCAACTTATGATATAATGGAGTGCTATAATTTTTATGTTTTAATATAAATAACTTCTACTACATATTTTTTTATTCAAATATACTTGACTTGAAAATGACCAATAACATATTTTCTTGCAATTTAATAATAGACATCAAAATCTGTCGCATCATTTAATTAGCGGTAGATCCACTAGTTATCAAGATGACATTATTTTCTGTGTTCTAATACATTTTATGCACTTAATTTACTTTCTTTTTGTTTCTTTGACTTTGATTTGTTTTATTAACTTCCTTTAGAATTTTCTGTTTCCAATATATTAATTTTATTCACTACATGTATTACCTTACATTAATTTATTATGATATGGTTTTCTATATAAATATATATATATATATATATATATATATATATATATATATATATATATATATATATATATATATATATATATATATATATATATATATATATATATATATTTATATATATATATATATATATATATATATATAGTATATATATATATATATATATATATATATATATATATAAAGATATAAAGTATATATATATATTTATATTTATATATATATATATATATATATATATATATATATATATATATATATATATATATATATATATATATATATATATATATATATATATATATAATAGATGAACCAAATAAGTCATTATTTAGATGGATCAGCTGTTTACGGATCTTCAGCATCAAGTGCCAATTCTCTTAGATTGTTTAGTAATGGATTATTAAAAGATCAAAAGGATCGTCTATTACCTAATGACCCCTTTACTGGAGAATTTGATTTTCTTGCCGGTAAGTTTCTCAAGTTTCATCTGGTGAATAAATAAATTGTAACACTTTAGTGTCAAAAGCCATTAGTTAATGAAACATAAACCTTCAAAAGCCATAATGAAACACAATGAAACATAAATGAAATGAAACATAAATGAAATGAAACATAAACCTTCATCTTTAAAGTTAACATCGTTAATCAATATGAATTTATTCATTCAAAGGTGATACGAGAGTAAATTCACAGCCCCATTTGTCTATCATTCACACAATGTGGTTGAGACAGCATAACAGAATTGCAAATGAACTTAAAAAAATAAATAATGCAAATACAAAATGGAATGACGAAAAAATTTATCAAGAAGCCAGAAGAATTGTTGTAGCTCAAATTCAACATATAGTCTACAACGAATGGCTTCCTATTATATTGGGTAATATTTTAATATAAAAATTAAAAGTTATTGCATATTTTTCTTCTAATTATATATTCTTATCGTCAATTTCTTAAATTCAGGTATTGAAACAATGAAGTTATACAGACTCATACCACAATCTTCAGGGTTTTTAGAGCATTATTCAGAAGTACTGTGAGAATTGATGCGTGGCGCGAGGAACGTAAATTATATTTCTCAATAAGTTTCACTCTGGTGAATAAAACCATAATTGTACTAAACAACGGTGACTATTGTGTCAAAAGCCATCTACGCTATAAAAACACACATGTTTAATTAACGGCCTCAAAAGCCATAATGAAACACAATGACGTATAAAATATTGTAAAATGAAAGCATAAATGTAAATAGAGAAACTACACACTAATTTTCATATAAATGTTTTAGTAGTTTAATTGTAGGAAACTCTTTACAGTATGTAAATATGTATAGTTAATTCAAAATTCTTCAGTGTGAGTACCTAAAGAATTCACACCCCATTTGTCTATTCTATTGTCTTACTACAATGGGAATGACGTTGAGTGACACGCTTATATACGACAAGAATTGCAGATATGACTTAATAAATAAATGTCACACTGCAAACTCAATCAAATGGAATGAACGAAAAAACTTTATTCAGAAACCAAACGATATCGTGTACATTGTAATCATTAGACATCAATTTTCATACACTTATAAAGAAGTGTTTAGGCATGTGAGTGAGACTTTCGATACATATATTTGTCCGGAGAATTTCATTTATAGTTATTTTTTAATTATAATAAAAAATTTAAAAAGTGCAGGTTAAGTTCATATTTTCTTTTAATTCTAATTTATTATTATATTCTCTCTTACTCGCTTCTCCCTATCTCACAATGGTTTTCCATCTGTACTTTCAATAAAAAAGAGAGTAAGGTAATATCTCATAAATTTCCACGAGATAGACTCCAGTTATGCTCATCCACAATTTCTTTCAGGTTTTAGAGCTATTGAATTTTACCAGATAGCTCACTGGTACATTCCCAGGCAAGTATCGAGAGCAGATAGGAGAAAAGAACGAAGAGAATTAGTTGAGCAAACGAGTTAGGATGTTTATAGAAGAAGAATTTGTGGACGCAAAGGAAGAAGAACGAAGATATGTAAGAATGGAAGACAAAGAAGAAGAGAAGGAAAGATACCTCAAGAAGAAGTGAAATAGACAGAAGAAGAAAGTAAAGATGTTGAGCTAAAACAAGAAGAAGATCACGATACTGAAAAAAAGCAATGTTATATTATATATATGTAAGAAAGTTATAGCACTTAGACTTATGAAGTCAATAGGGATAGAGAATTACATCACCAGGTAGACACTACAAGAACTCAGGTTTGATTATCAGAAACATACTACGATCACTTAATAGCAATATACTTTTATAACTAAGTCCTAACTCAAGGCTAGTCCTGTAGGGTAAAGATGAGGTCATATTCCATTATATATACTATATTATAATATATTGTTAATATACTATATATATATATATATACTATATAATATATATAAGCTTATAATAGATAACAGTATTATATATAAATTATTACTACTACCCATAATAATACGGTATAGTATAATCAGGCTACTACAAAAATACTTATTATTTATATATTACTATATATATAATATATATATATATTATATATATATATATATATATAAATATATATATATATATATATATGAATAAACATTATATATAATAATATTAATTGTAGTGTGTAAATCTAGATGATGTCAACTATACTAGAGGCTATATTTAATGAATGTTAGAAATAACTATACTTCAAATATAAGTATGGTGGACATCAAAAATCATTCAGTTTATTTATATTTATATATATATATCTATCAGAGGTGGGGTCACTTCCGCTCTTTAGTCCGCTAGTCCGCAAGTCCGCTCCGAGCAGGACTACACACTTAGAAAGAGGGTGCGGACTAGCGAGGTGCGGAGTCCCGTCAGGAACAGAAATACTAGTTAGCGGGAGCTCTTTGCAGAGCGTTGCGAGATGCTAACAACAATACGTTGCGAGGCTTCTTAGTTGAGAGTTCGCACCTTTTTTAAAATCGAAGAGTATATTAAGAAATTATATAACTTATTAGGAATTCTTAACTCTGGTCTAAGATTATAGTGAGAGAAGAAATACAATAAAATGTTAATTTTTAAGTTTTAGTCCCTCCCCAACAGGTTTTAGTCTAAGACTTATTGTTCTTTAATAATTAAACTTCCAAAACCAATCTCAACCTCATTTAAAGGTACCAAATATATAATATATAAATATTGATAAAATACATTTGATTGGAATTTTTTCTTTTGCATTTGAATTATGGCCATAGTTTAATAATTGGAAATAATATTGTTTGCATCAATTATGTTAAAATGTACGGTAGTTAATGATTATTCAGTAATAACTAGGGCGAACCAATAACTTCTTAAACTCAAAAAATAGCCTGTTCTGTAGTTTTAAACCCAAATTATATATAACAAATTAAAAAGTATAATGTTAAGGTTGATCTATATAATCGCGAAATCCCATAATATAGTATATATTAATAATATATATATAACTATATATATATCTATATAATATATTATAACTAATATATATAGAACCTGAACTTAGAATAGCAGCTCATATATATGGAAGTTCTGTCTGCAATAGCAATAAGATTATTATAATATAAACATATATTTTATATATGACGTGATAAATTTCCTCTAATATAGGGGTAAATCATATTATAAAACTGTATCTAAATATATATATAATATATATTATATATTAAAGTTAGGTCAGTCACCCTAATTCTTTATTAAGATGTATAACTTTATTAAACTAATTTATTACAAATATATCAAAATGATATCTCATATATTAAGTTATCGTTTTGTATATTCACCTTAATATCTATATATATAATTACCTTATATCGAGTTTATAGAAGATTATTACACTAGAATTAAAGTTTAATAATTCACTGAGTTAATGACTTGATAGTTCACTATATGATATATACTATATGATATAACAATATTTTACTCATTAAAGGTGTTTATCTAAATATATTCTACTATATATTTCTAATCACTAATTATATAGAAAATTAGTAACTATTTACTATACTACACTGTTATCTCAGTTTAAATATATCTAGAGTAAAGGTGATATGATATTTACTTATGTAAGCTTAATATATATTTGTACGTTTAGAAAATCGGGTATATTAGACAGAGTTTTAATGCCATTATGCACTCACCTCGCTCTGGTGACGTTCATGGCATTGATCAGTACTCTTCAGGGAGTCGAGGCTTTCATGGATTCTATTAAAGTCTTGGACGAAATAGACCTTCTTATGGGTGAACAGGGTTTTCAAAATATTTCAGAAGGAGGCAGAATCTTAATTTTTTAGGTAATAAGGAAACTCTATATTATTAAATTAGCAATTGGAAGACTTGGGCTTTGTTATATGAGATGAAATCTAACGAAACCGAGATCACTCTCTCCTCTCAACAGAGTGGACACCAATCTTTTCGACCATTTTCGGTAGTACTATTGAAAGGCACTTCGTAATTTTTTGAACTTTGTTCATGTTATACTCATTATATACCAGTTCAATCCCCTCCTTTCGTTCTTCAGTTCTGCGTAAAGCTGGAAATGAGGCAGAATAATATTTTTAGCTTATGGTAAGTGGAGGGATATGGAGTTTTTGGGTGGCATAGTTCCAGGAGTCAGCCTTGTATTTTTTACTAACTGCTTTTCACATTTTTTTGAGCAGCTCTCACTATCTTTCGTGTGAGATAGAGTAATTATGGTATTCACTTTGCCCTGTCCTTTGAAAGAAGACCTGAGGAGGATTAAAGTCTTGTGAAAAATGAGATTTTTCTGTTAATATTTTATTTCATAAAATTTCTTTTTCACTCATAAAATTTTTTTTACTAATTATGATCTAATTATTTCTGAGGAATAATTTTTTTTAAGGGATAACTTACTTATTTAGTATTAAATATTAAAATCTTTTTGTGAAGTCTCACATTATTTAGAGGGAGACGTGCGGAGGATGCGGACTTGCGATAGCGGAGGTTTGATGGTCTGAATATGTGCGGAGGAGGAGCTCTAGCGGACTACGTTTTCTCGAGGTGCGGAAGTGCGCTAGCGGACTACCCATAAATGAGCGGGCCGCAACCTCTGAATATATATATATATATATTTATTTATATTATATATATATATATATTATATATATATATATTATATATTATATTGTCTATATATATAGTATACTATATATATTATACCTATTATATAATTATATATATTTACCTAAAATAACTATCGAACTGCGTAAATATTATATAATCCAGAATGAAGTGTCCATTAAAAAAAAATAAAGATTTTAAATACCACTGATATATATATATGATTAATAATTATATTAAAATAATATTTAACCCTCAATTCACAAGCATTTGTGTGAGACTATTAATGTTATTAATTTCGAAAATGTTTTGCAACAGTTTCTGTCCGTGGGGCAATAATCCCCTAGAGCTTTTGAAGTATATTTGTGGTATATAACAGCATCAATTCTTGTTTCCAGCACATACACTGCTAATATTTGTATCTATCGTTATTTAACAATTTATTTAACTGCTAGATATTACATTATTAATTTAAGCAGGACACCAATACCTAACTTTTATTTTGCCTAAGTTTCCTATTTTCTATGTATGAAACGTCTAAATTAAAGTAGTGAGATTAATTTATTATGTAGTGCCTCAGTCTTGTCCATGCTAAATTCTCTGTAAATCCTATTCATTTGGGCACTCTCTTCATCTGGCGACATATCCGATCTGGTGTATTAATTGGGTCTGACCTGACTTTTGTTAGCTGAGATCTGTCTCCCCTTTAGTGCCAAGGCCATTAATAACACTAAATTTTCTACACTTACATTTTCATTGGGTAGTTAACTCCTTCACTGTTATACGACCTTGAGTATTAACCAGATATTACAATTTTAGTTTTGAACTTCTTTCTTTGTTCTTTGAGCTCGTTGTCACATCACAAGTCAAACATCCAAACGTCTACTTTCTAGAGTTTTAATGTTTTTTTTTTTTTAATAATAAAAGTAGTACAATTTCATGTAATTTGGGGGCCAAATGTTTTTTGAATTCACTCTCATTTACTTAATCTAAACTCAACTTCGTTTAATATATAAATAAGTCGCTATTAGCTATTGGAGTAATGTATGATTATTTAGATTATATATAATTACTATTCATATCTTACAACTAATTATCTAAGCCAAATACAAGTCAATTATATAATATTACCTATAATAAGTTATATTTATATATATATGTATAATATAAATATATATGTAGTAATATTAGATGACTCTACGTATATACGATTTCGAAGTTTCGAATCCATCCGCAAATTTCGAAATATTGTTCCTAAAATATTGTCATCTATGTCATTTAATAATATATGAACAATATTGGACCCAGGACAGATCCCTTGGGGTACACCACTAGTAACATTCGTTCAATCTGAGAGCATTAACCATTGATAACGACTCGTTGTTGTCGATCCGAAAGCCAATTTTTAGTCCAATTTAAAAGTCTTCCTCCAATACCCTGAGCTCTAAGCTTTTCCAATAATCTTGTGAATGAGGGAACGGTAAATCAAATGCCTTTTGAAAAGTCAAGTAAGACATCGAAAGATTTTAAATTATCTCCATCGTTATAACCACATTAAAATTCTAAAAGCAATTTGGTTAAGCATGATCTATTTTCTGCCCTAAACGTGTTGGGGTATTTTGAAGGCATCCACTGATCTTTCAAGATGTGAACTAACCCTATTAGTAGTATTGCTTTCAAAAATTTTAACCAACTATAGGAAGTCCAAGGCTAAATTGGTTGTAGTTATATTCGGAAACCTATATTATTTATAACGAATCTCCTTATTTTTATGTAAAGAATGGGAGTTTATTTATATTAATTATAGTACTAAATATATATTTGTAGATAGAATATACATGAGGATAATATATATTATTAATATACCTTCTTTATAAAAGACTTTAATATGATAAAATAGGTCATTGTCAAGAAGAGTATTTCATTACTAAATTAATATGTATATATATCTTATTCAAATTTTGAGATTGACATATATTGAGATATGATTACGGTCTATTAGCCGCTGGTCCGAGAATTGACTTCTGAGTTTATTAAATAAGCGAATTTCAGATATCTATCTATGGCAGGAAACAGTTGAAAACATTCCTTCACAAGTTCTCGTCCTAATCAACAAGGAAATTTGCGAGATTCTGGTAATTTCTCAAATGTATCCTCATTTACAAAATAATTGTTATTCCTATCCCTCTGTATCAGCAGCAACACTATGGTAACGTGCATTCGTTTCACCGATATTTGCATTTACATGAAAAAACAATTTTCCTCTTCTCGCACTATTGAGGCAAATCTTCTCCTGCACTAATCAGCTAGGCAGGACTCTTCATCCTATTATGTATCGACTCTATTCTATAAGATGAGAAGAGCCAAATATCAGTTGACTACGAAAAATATTATCATAGGTCATAATTAAAAACATGTTATACCAAAAAAATTTTTTTTCTATGCACGTGGTTTAGGTGATTTTATTATGAAACATATCATGATTTATCAACTAATATATAATTGGGAGTGTCAGTAGGTCGCATAGTATTGAAATCCTTATCCAAATTAGGAAATGTTAGGAGCTTTACTTCTTCTGATCTCTCACAAGACTTACTATATTTATTTTTATGATATGAGTGTGTTTATTTTTATAACGTGGGATGAATTTTACAAAAGTTGAATATTAGGAACTTATTTTAACATTTCTATGCCAAGAAAATCCACCAAGATTTAAAGTTTAATTGTTTAGTGTTGTTTTTTATTTTTTGATTTTTTGATTTAACGCCTAAAATAGTGTTACGTATACCATCGCTAAAGTGTTTATTTACTATTCTTAGGGAATTGAGCGGGAAGTCAAGGCTCAATAAACTATGTATATTTTCAATAAGTTTCGTTTATAGTATAATCAGATGAGTACATTAACAAATTCATTTTCGAGGTAATTTGCACTCAGCTAGCCAATATACTAATAGTCGAATTCCGACTTGTTTAAAGCGTATGTAACTATTATTGTATTTATTTTTATTTCATCCCACTTGAAGGAGCGACTTCCAGTAGTTTAGGATTTAAATCATTGAATAATCATAGTGTATTATCTTCATTAATCATCTTAAAGTGTTTATAATCTATAAAAGAATTCCTTCTCTAAGTATATACTGTGAATGTCTATGGTTCTCACCAATTGGCTTGGAATTGGCAGAATATAATAAATGTGGCGCTTCATTTTATTAATTATGAATGTCAGAAGGCACCAAATTCATATGAAAATACAGAAAACTCTCCAAATTTTCATCTAATAGAAATTCCAATTCCTTGTTTGGTTGGTGTTATTTGATCCATTGATGTTACCTAAAATATTGTTACATAGGTAACAAACACTAAAGTGTTATATCTTAGAAATATGAGCTGCTAGGCAAAAACTAATGCCATATTTGAATTCAGTGCATCAAATTCATATGAAATCGGCTCCAAATACTAGTAGAAATTCCGTGTTTAATTGTTTTTATTTGATCCATGGATTTTACCTAAAATAGTGTTACGTATATATCACTAAAGTGTCATATCTTAGAAATGTGAGCTGCTAGGCAAAAACTAATGCCCTATTCAATTCAGCGCATCAAATTCATATGTAATCAGCTCCAAATACCCCGGCACCAAAAAATGTGAACTACAAACCAGCAACTGAACTTACTTGGTTGTTGTTGTTGTTGTTGTTGTTGTTGTTGTTGTTTTGTTGTTGTTGTTGTTGTTGTTGTATTTGTTGTTGTTGTTGTTATTATTATTATTAATAGGCCTACACACGCACGTATTTATATATATATATATATATATATATATTATAATATATATATATATATATATATATATATATATATATATATATATATATATATATATATATATATATATATATATATATATATATATATATATATATATATATCACAAAATATATATATTTATATATATATATATTTTATTATTTTAATATATATATATACTATATATATATATATATATATATATATATATATATATATATTATATATATATATTATATATATATATATATATATCTATATATATAGGCCTATATATCACATATATATATATATATATATATATATATATAACTGACAAGACTTGAATAAATTAACAAAAAGGGTCAATGATAACTGTGAATAAAACTAAAAATAAACTATTCAAATGTTTATTCCTTTTTAAAGATTGTTTGATCAAGATCTAGAACCAGTTTCATCATGGTCTTTAGCGGATAATTTCGACCATCCACCTTTAATTTCAACAGCAATAAGGTTTGACGAGCTACTTAGAGGACTTTTCAAACAACCAATGCAAAAGTTTGATCGCTGTTTCCCTGATGATATTACTAACCAACTTTTTAAAGTAAGTGTTTGTCAAACACAAATTCTATTTTACAATATTTATTATTAATAGTAGTACATTTATTTGTTTTTTTTATTTATTTTCTTTTGAGCTGAAAAATGTGGTTCTGAGATGATAATTATACTTTTCTATAAACTCGAAAAGGTAATAATAATAATAATAATAATAATAATAATAATAATAATAATAATAATAATAATAATAATAAATAATAATAATAATAATAATAATAATAATAATAATAATAATAATAATAATAATAATAATAATAATAATAATAAAGTAATAATAATAATAATAATAATATATAATAAAAATAATAATAATATAATAATAATAATAATAATAATAATAATAATAATAATAATAATAATAATAATAATAATAAAGTATTTCAAACACAAAAACACATACAATTAGCAGCCCACAACATAACTCTTGGGTAGAATTGTATATCCTTTTTCTACACCCAATGTGGATTAGTAGGAATTTTCTTATTAACTTGATTGGACTTGGCTCTACATGACATCTTACCAGCGTAGATGTTTCTAGATCAGTAGAAATTCTCCTTAGCTTGCTTCGTAGTCGATCACAAGCTATTTCAGTTTCCTTATAACAAACGAAGGCCTTACTGATGGTTCTAGATTTGAATGGAGAAATTTAAGAATGCTTCACATTTTAGATATCTCCTTATCTTAAACGGATCGTGAAGTTACATCATCTTTTGCATACATCAGTACCAGCTACATTAGATCTTTTATCATTTACTTGGGATCATAATGGAATAGTCTGTATGATAATAAAATTTTAAACCTAAATTTTAGTATTAAATACTTCTGTTTTGACCATGCGTTTTTGACACCCTGCGTACATACATACACACACAGACACACACGCATTTACATATATATATATATATATAATATATACTATATATTATAATATATATATATATATATATATAATATATATATATATAATATTATATATATATAATTATATATATATATTATATATATATATATAATAGGCCCTTTTGCTGTTTTAGAGGTCGTTTTGAATTTTTTTTTGTTTTTATTAATATATTGCTACTTTAAGCCCACCAACAATGAATTTCAGTGGTAACGGACAATGATTTCAAAAAAGGTTTTTTTTTTTCGGAAAGTTTAAATTTTTTTTTTTAAATAATTTTAAAAAATCACATTTTTGTTAAATATTTGTTTTAAAAATGAAATATCCCCAAAAAGTAGGACACTTACAGAAAAACATTACCATATTTGGAATCAGCGTTAAAGCTTATTATAAAAAATGAAAAAACAATAAAATAAAAAAACATTTTTTTTCATAAAATAAATATCTCAAAAAACTCGAAAACTTACAGAAAAACAATTACATATTTGAATCAGCGTATAAACTATTCCAATATGTATAAAAAAAATTTTAAAAATAAAAAAAAATAAATTTATAAAAAAAAAAAAATTTTTTAGGGGCCTCGAGCTACGGGGGACAGAGGTGGGGACGTTTTCCATAACTCGTAGGGGAGGGGGCGGAGGAATACCCGCGACACCCAAATACTTAAAGAGCGGGGGTTTCCGGAGACCCTCCCCTCGGAGGGGGGGAAATAGTCCTACCTCCGTCGTTTACCTTGCCGAAGGGCGAGGACCCGACTTAGACCTCTTTGCGGTTTAACCCTTGGATATATTTTCTTTAGTTAAATAAAAAGAATTTTTTTTTTTTTAAAAGTTGGATCCGTAAAACGTAATTGGTATATTTTTTTAATGTCATGTCCGTTTTTACTCTCTGAATATTTCCATTTTGTTGTATCATTATAGTAGCAATAATTTAAAATTAATACATAAAATTAATTTAGATTTCAATACTGACCATTGTGTAAAACAGAAAGGTCCTATATATTTATATTATATATTATTTATTTTATATTTATTTATATAATATTTATATTATATTAATAATAATATTATGAGTGATGAGATAGTCCTATATACTATAGTACTATATATATATATATATATATATAATATAATATCATATATATATTATAATATATAATATATATTTATATATATAATATATAATAAATTATACAGATAAATTGCCAACATCACGACACTCATTTTACGACTACAATCAGTTGTTTACTTATTTTTTTGGTTATATTTTTTTTAATTATATTGTCTGACTCATAGTGAATACCTTCAAGAGATGATGACGTGTTCGAGATGGTTGACCGGACATGATTCGGGATAAGTTACGAAGTAATTATTTAAAATAATTATTTTATAGAAGTCAGCGGATTTGTTGTGTTAAATATTAGTATCCTACCCACACAAGTGATAATATCTCGAAAAGCACTGACTACTTACAGGAAAAACAATTACATATTTGGAAATCAGCGTATAAACCTTATTACACAAATTGTAAAAAAAAAAAATATTACATTTTATGTTTTCAAAAGATTGTTAAAAAGTACGTACACTTACTAGAAAAAGCAATTACATATTTGGACACTCAGCGTATCAGGTTCTTACAAAAAATGTAAACAAAAAATTAATGTAATAAAAATAAAACTGGCAAAAAAAAAAAATAAAAAAATTAAGGAGGTCGAAGAGACACGACGGGAGAGAACAGAGGGAGGAGGACGTTTTACTCCCATATACCCCACAGGGAGGGTTGTGGAGGAACCCCGCGCGACACCTCAAATATTACCAAATGGCGGTGGGTTAGCGGTAGTTACCTCTTCCCCGGATGGTGGGGGAAATAGTCTGTATGTTCCCCCGGAAGGCCGAAGACCCCGACTCCTTCCATCTTTGCGGTTTTACCTTGGGGTTTCCTTTAGTAAAAAAAAAAAAAAAAAAAAAAAAATAAAACTGACGGAGTTGTGTAAAACGGAAAAGGTCCTATATATTTTTGAATATGTCGTTACCACTTAAATTGATTATTAGGATCATAAAACTAGAATATATTAAAAAAAAAAAAAAAAAGAATCAAAAACAGGGGGGGGGGGGGGGGGGGGGGGGGGGGGGTGACGGATATAGAGAAGAAGAGGTCCTTATATATAGTATATATATTATATATATATATATATATATATATATATATTATATATATATATATATTTGTATATATTAATATATATATATAATATATTATTATATATATATATATAATATACTATTATATAATATATATATATATATATATATATATATAATATATATATATATATATATATATTTAAATATTCTTTTTTTTTTCTTTTTCTTTTTTGTAGACTGACAAGCCATTTGGACTGGACTTGGTTGCCTTGAACATCCAGAGAGGAAGGGATCACGGAGTCGGAACTTATAATGATAGTAAGAAGCTCTTGTGGTTTACTAAGTTATAAGTTTCCCATTTCTTGATGACAATATTGAGCGTAGTGTAATAATAATTTTACTTTTATTACTTTTACGTATATTTGATTTTTCTTTTTATTTTCTATTGATTTATTTGTATTTTATTTAAAGGTATATCCTTTATTATTTTCTAAATTAATTTTATTTTATTATTTGGCTGGTATTCTTTTAAATTTTTAAATATATATATATATATATAATATTATTATAATTTATATATATATATATATATATATATATTATATATATATAATATATATATATATATATATATATATATATATATATATATATATATATATATATATATATTATACCGTATATAAATATATATATACATAATATGTATATATGATATATATATATATATATATATATTCATTTGTATATATTTTTATATATATATATATATATATATATATATATATATAGAGGTGGTAAATGGCTAGGCATACACGAAAACAGGCAAGTGAAGTGATACAACAAACAAATCCAAATTTAAAGGCTGATATGTCCTGACCTAAAATGTGTGTCAAATTCTATGGAAAAATCAGGAGAAGGAAGAGTGTTTCAGATCTTATACCATTAGAAAGCATGAAAGAATGTGCCTAGCGGTGACGTCTTGGGTTAGGTAACGATAGAAAAAGGCTGTGATTGTCTGGAAAGACGAGTCACAAGGAGCACTCATCAATGAAGGCAGGTTGTTTGAGTCAGCAGAATTCAGAAGAACAGTGCCCTTTTGCAATAGAGGTCATTAATAAACAATAGGAAGTTCAGTTTAGAACATATCACTGAGGAATACCACCAATAATTAATAGATTTAAATGATGAGCGGTAACCATGTACAACAGCTATTGTTGAATCATAGAGAAGGATAGATAAAGAAAGAGGAATGATTTGAAAGTTTTCTTTTTTGCCAGACTTATCGAAATATTGCGATATATTTAACGAAGCAACAAATTATTCACCGAAATTTCTAAAGGCTGAGGAATAGTAGTTGAATAAAAGTAAAGAAATTACTTAGGAAAAAAATACTGCTGATCTAGAAAAGGTTAGAAGAATTTCGATATTTTCAAATCTTTATAATATATACAAATAGACAAGAAAACTTTGCAGTGAAGATACAGCTGGTGAATTTGTCTACACTTCCACTTCCACTATTGAAAATAACCTTGATCAGTTGGCGTTGTGCCCTTCTCGTCTTGGAGATAAACCCAACATAAACATTTTTTTAACATTCGTCTCTAAGTCTTATGTTTTAAATTTTTAGTATACTTGTTGTGTGTCCTGGTCTATCAATTTAAGCTTACGTCGTGAGACGTTTCTCTCATTTTGTTTTGTAGCTTGAGATATCCATCGTAAATAGTAGAACACATAACTAGATATTCTCTGTTGAACAGCGCTTTTCAACCTTTTGCCAATCAGGGAACAGTTAAATGTCAGATAATTCTCCTTGGCCCGACGATATATATAGAAATCCAAAAATATATTGTAAGACTTAAATTGCACTATATTAGAATATAATATATTTATCATGGAATACGTTGTAACTTATAAACATAACTTTTATGGCTTCTAATACTCCTTCTAACAAATAGCAATCGTGATAGAATGGCGGTAATGGGAACTTCTATTTCGTATGTGTAGATTAAATGAAGCACTCTGATGAAGAAGAAAAGATAAACGATTGAGTGAACGAGAAAAGAGAGAGAGAAAAAAATAGATGTAAAGTTTCTTTTTCTAATTGCATAACGATGCGGCTCTCACAGGTTATATTCAGGCGTTTAATAAAAGAATCGCGGCTCTGGAGTGGTTTTAAGCAATCAGATGGAAATCCATTGAGAGCTTTTGATTGAAGCGAAAAACACTCGCTTTAATCCGCTTGTAAGATCACAGTTGGCTGCGTTGCGTCTATTCCAAGCAAAACTGTTTAGCGAAGAGATTTTCATCTTTTGTATGTATAAAACTAAGCTGTGAATTCTCCCTTTTAGGCAAACTCATTTCCCTTCAGATTATTAATGCGGATGTATTTGGGGAGCTTAGAGTTATATGAAGACTCCATTTTTTTTTCAACAATAATTTCTTCTTTCCTAAAATTAAATTTCATTTGGTTTTTAAACCAAAAATAGAAAAATTCCAAAAAATGCATATGCGCATATAGACAATTTTCCCTAAATGTGTTTATGCCAATAGAAATTCTCTTCTTAAAGTCAAATAATTCATTCCCCGATTTACGGGTAATCTGTCATGTAAGCGGGTAATAGAGAAGGGAAGGTGAAAATGGAGGCAAGAGGGCGAGGGAAGCGAGTGTTGTTCGTGGCTTCTGTAATTTTCTGGCTTTGACGATTCTCAAAATACTTCATTCAATCACCTAATCTTTCCGGTTCGTTTTTTAAATTTTAGCAAATGTAAATTTTTAACGTTTTCCTCTATAGTATTTTTTCTCTTACGAATATTTAGTTTCCGGTTGAATAGTAATTTGCAGAGAATGTTTCCTAAAAAAAAAAAAATCATACACATTTGTGGAGAACATTTACTACGTATGCGCTAAAGAAAATTTTTTGAACGAAACTTAAAGCATCAAATCGAACCGTTGATCAGTGAGTGAAAGAAGAGGAGCAAGAAGCATCTTCCTTTTTCATTATCAAAATATCAAATTAGATGAAGGCGAATGGAAGGTGATATTGGGTGCAACTCAATTACGGGATTTCAAATTTTCTTTACGTAGGATTTTTCGTCTCATCGTATGGAAATTTCCCTTGAATTAACACCACAGATGCTTCTCAAGCTTGATTTATACACACTTTTTCTTTCTATAACGAACAAATCACACACAAATAATATCTCAAGTTCAATACCCCCTTACTTCACTACCCCCTGTGCTTATATCCAATTATTATTTAGCACACCCTCCCCCTATGTTATTTTATAATATTTATAATTCTTAATATATTTATATAATAACTATATTATAAATATATCACATATAATCATATTAGTATAATGTCAGTCTAAGGCTAAATGTATATTTACTATATATTATTATATATAGATACTATAAAAAGAATTATTATATAATAGTATATAGTATATACCATTTATTTATATATATATATCATCTATCCTATATATATATAACTAATATGAAAAGTAAAAATACGTATATATATATACGTATAGAGAGAGAGATGATGTAGAAGAGTTAATAATTAAGATTATAAAATTAAAAATTCCTTATTTCTCTTAATTAAAACATAGATGCACCAAAATTTTGTAACATTGTGGACCATGTACCCTGCTGTGTGCCATTTATTTTAATGCAACATGCAAAAGTTGGCCACAAAAGAATATTACAAATAGTATTTACAGATATATAAAGAGTTGTGTCTTGTAAACCAAATGCTATTTTTTTAACCAACTAAGAAAACAATATATTGTTTTTTTTTTCAATTAAACTTATACTTATAAATAAAACCGTAATGAAATAGACTTCCACATGAGAGATATCTATTATTTAAAATAAAGAGAAAAAGTCTCTTCCAATAATAACTTTGAGACAAGCATATTGCTTCTTCGAATATCTTCCATATTACTAAACATCCAAAATTCAAACTATTAGAAATTTTTTAATTTATTAATAGTAAATAAAATTGGGGATGATAATTAAAATAATAGTAATTCAATCTTTAAATAAAATTGATCACTAGACCTCAATACTATTAACAAAATCAAAATACGACGCCAGATAATTAATACAAATATTATCATTATTATCATTTCTCCAAATAATTTTTCTCCATTACTAAACTATTAATAAATAGCTTCTAAAGATTATGAATAAGATAAGAAAATCGGATAATCAATTTAGATCTATGAAATAATTTAATGTCCATTAATTCACAAAGTTATTATTAATGAAATAATAGGGGAAGCGGATATTACAACACCACCAAACACTTATTTTCCTAACCCAATTTCAAATCAATTAGGATTTCTTTTTTAACTTATAACTAGAATATAACGGGCACATCATTTAATCAGATACTAATACTGTATTTCTCGCTGAATTTAGAATTTAAACAACTGAAAACCCTATTTAAAAAGAATATGTATGCAATATGTTTCCCAAGTCATTTCTTTATTTTCCTAAAATCGATAGTATCTCTTCTGCGCCAAAAAATATATTGCGAAGATTTATCTAGTTTAATTTCCATCTGTTTATTGATCAGTGTGAGCAAGAATCTATTTATTTATTGATTATTATTATTTATACTTATTGGATCATATAATTAATAAGAATTGATTATTGATTTATTTATTATTATTATTATTATTAATAGATATATTATTATTTTTATTAATAAGATATTTGGATATAAAAACATGTATTTTTATAAAGGTCATGGTAATAATTAATAGGAATTAGATATTAATATTGATATTAATATTATTATATGAATATTTCACTTTCAAAAAAATGACGGATCTTATCTAGTTGGCTATGGGAGTCACATCTAAACAGTCCTATCGTCATTTTTATTTTGATTATTATTTTATTATATTAATGTTATTATTTATTATTATTGTATTATTTGTCACATTTTTTCTGTTAAAGCGTTGATTTATATAATAAACATTCTAAGGCAATTCAAAGGGATTTAAGCTAACTTATATTAGAGTAATAGGAATTTAGCCTATTTATACTACCGTATATACTATATATTATTATATTCTAATATTATATATAATACTGAAATTATAATTATATGTAGTAAAGTTTTCAAATAACGATTTTTTTATATATATTATATATGGCCTTAAACAATATGTAAATAATAATTAACATATCAGTATTACTTCTATATAATAATAATATAATAGATATGATTATTATTACTCGTTCGTAAGAACAATATGCTAAAAAAAACGGTAAACAACGCCATATTAACAAACGTTATATTAGTGTCAAGATAGCGATACGAATTATCAGCAAAAGATATATCGATAATATATATGTAATATATTTATATTATATATATATATTATTTATCATCATATCAATTACTGTCTTTTTTATAAAGCATGTTTGACAACATTTTAAGTCGTCTTATGGCATTTATTATATTAATAAAATATAATGTATGATGATATTTCTCTGATATACTAAATAATATATATTATATAAATACTATATATTATATATATTACTAATATTATAATAGTAGCTATATATATATTATATACATATATATAATGATTAAATAGTTAGCTTGATATATATATATATATATATAATATATAATATATATTTATTATAATTAAAGAAGCAAAATTAGAAAAAAGAAGAAGAAAATTCGAAACGTAAGACTATCTAGAATGTTTCACTGCCGCTTAACGTTTCAAAGTCTTACTGTTTCACTTCTTATTTCCAAGATTGATGTTAATTCTTTGTCTGATGCAAGGCTGCAAAACCCCTTCTATCAAACTGTCTGCTGTGAATTGTTGAAAGTTCGAACTTTTCAATACCCGAATTCCCACTCTGCCCGTAGAAGTCCCTTAATTAAAGAGTGTGTCCGAATGTGACATTGGTTAATGAGAATGATTATATATCACATAGAGATTTATATTTATAGTTTGGAGTTTCTTTAATAAACAGAATTAAGAAATTAATGTAGATTTATTATAAAATAATAAATGGTTTAAAAAGAGTATTAATATATATATAAGATATATATATTATATAGTAAATTATATAATAAAAGTCCTTCGTTTTTAATTAGTTGATAGTTACTATCTTCATACATATATAACAATATATTTACGTAATTATATATTTAGTATATATATATTGCTGAAAAATTATAAACGTTAGTCAATAGGATTTCTAACATATTACTACTATTACCAGCTAGCGGTTTACCAAGCTCCATTGTCCTCATACTATAGAAATATATTTTACTATATTCTATTGTAATATTTATATATAATATATTATATTATATATATACAAATCCGAATTTAAAACCCGAAAAATAGATATTTTGTCGTATCTGTTAGGTATCACTGCGCACAAATATTTTCTACCGTCCGCAGCATCACCTCCATACTCATGATACCCGATTTGACAACTACATTCTCATATTAATCCTCTCTTTGCCGGATTACCAATACCGATACCGATACACGTCAAAAAATTCTGACTCTCGTATCGCCACGAACGAGATCCGATAATTTTTATCGAGAGTGATTTCTTGACAGTGTTAGACATTCCTACTATGATTATACTTATTGATTATCTTCATATTTTATATAGATATATACTAATATATAATAGCTATAATTCATCATACATATACTCTGAACTACGGTATAACTATCTGTAACGCTAGATTATGAGATACCCTATAATATTTATAGTTATGTATATATATCTCAAAGGAATAATATATATACGTAGTGTTTATTAATATATATTATCATAGTATTATATTACAGATTAAACTTTTCACCTCACTATAAAATATTATATATATATATTTATTTGCTTTTCTATAACGCTGATTTCCTTAGCTCAAAATAAGATATATACTATAATATTTAAATAGATATAATATATTATAATCGTAATACATTAAATATATTAATAGATATAATTATTTACAATCAGATTAATATATATCAATGAGCTATAGTAAGTGTAATAATATAATTACTTATTATAGATTACCCAGCTATAGCATTAATAACACGGTGAATAGTATATATATGGTAGGTATAACTGATATCTATTTTATTAAATTAATATTCTTCTATTATAATAATCTGTGATTTATACTTATATATTCTACATATTTTATAGAAAATACACCAAGCAATTTCACTAACATAATCTGTATATTATACATATTATGTGTTGGAATTAAACACATAGCTAACACTACAACATATAAAGCATTTCTATATAAATGGTATTTATAGTAATAATATGATATAAATTAATATATATATATATAATGAATAAATAGTTAAGACGTAAAATACATTGATAATTGTTTTATTACATTTCAAATGCGAAACAGTATCATAATCTAAGTTACTCATTCGTCCGAAGAACTCATACTAATTTGACTAGATTCGAATTATTAAGGAACATATATCAGACATAAACATTATTTAGATGAAAGGCTAAACACAACAATAAAATAATAAGGACAATTCTTTTTGTGAAAGTTTCTTCGACCTTTTTGAACGAAAAGGTAATCTCGTCAATTGAATAGATTAAATTGAATAATTAATGCAAAACTGGTAAATTGTTATATTTTGTCCTTGATCTCTGATGTAAAGCTGCCTTTTTCATGCAACCTTAACCATAGTTTGATTAGCTTCACTCAAAATAAAAGATGTATTCAAACACAAGTATATGTGGTCTACTATATCGCGTTTAGATATAATGAGAGAAAGAATGTAACTTTAATTATGTCGTCATCAAAAGAACATTAACCAAAACTCGTCTCACTAACTAGGAGCTTCCTGTATCTTCCGTTAGTATGAAATCGCAAAGTTTGAAACTTATCATCCACCAAAGTTCGATATGAGACGCCTATAATCTTTCATCAATTTTATCACATTTTCTTTGTTAGTTTCTGTTTATTTCTGAACGTTGAATGTCCAATGAGAAAGTCCATATTAAGGCGTTTCAACTCGTATCCATGATTTATGGGATGGAAACATGAATTAGGAAGAGAAAATCACGGTCGTTACAGGTTTAAGGTGTTATTTATCGGGGAGATCAGAGAAACATATTGACTTAATGTGTGAGACAAAAAGCCTCACGAGACGACTTAACGGTTTAAATGTGAAGCTTGAAGACAACTTAAGCTAACACTTCTTTTGCGTACGTAATCAGTTCTACTCAGATTAATATCATTCTGAAAAATTTCTTTCATACATTATACAGGATTTTAAAGAAAGTCACATACGACTCTTTACCGATTTTAGAACTTCGAAAAGGAATCAAAGTTCGTAGTGGAAGTCAAAAATGAGTTTCTGCCGATCACATAATCGACATCAAACCATATTAAAAAAAATGTTGAAAGACTGAAACTAGCCGAGATACCGTAATAAGGCACTTAATTCAGTATGTAGAGGCGAATTGAAGGGAAAGGTTCCAAAAATGCTTAGCCGCCTTGAATCTCCACTGATCCGCAAAAGTAGTATTGAGGTCCATTTATTTTGAAAAATATATTTTATTTTCATAACATATATAAAAGGGAGGCGGTTTCACAAGCCATTAGAAGAATTCGTAAAATATAACTTGGCTTCTGGCTGTGTAAGACAAATATCTCAATATATAATAATGAGTATTATCTATAGCTAACCTATAATGCTCAACTAATATATCTAGTTATATATAGATGAGAATAAAATCCCCATGCCGAAAGAGAAGTTATTGTCATATATATGTATCTAGGTCGCTTATGAATTAATTACCTTACGAACCTATGATAAGTTGTGTTTGTGAAATTAATAGTAATGAGGAAAAGTATACCATAATTCCAAAATAAATGATTAGAAATGAAAAGGTTGAAGTTTCTTGAAGTATCGAAATACATGTTCGTTGCTTGAGTTATCACAATTTTTCTACCGAGTTGTCTGATATTGGGATTCTTATAGTATTATTTAGAAGTTTTTATTTTAACTTTTGTTTCATTCATTTTGTTATTGTTTTTCAGAAGGCGTTGACTTGAAAGTGCTGGGTGTTCATTCCGGGCTTCACGACCCATTAATTCAATATAGGGTTACTAGCCTTGACTTAATAGAATGGGTGGCTATTATTTTAAGAGCAAAAGACACTATCTTATATAGAGGTAATAGGTATAGTTTTAAAGATCCATATGTTTGAGAATTGAGTGTTTATTACAACAATTTAAGTAGAGATATTCAAATAAAATGTAATAAGAAGTAATAAACAGATCCCTTCTGTTGAGGATACTTCTCAGCTTTATGAAAAAGGCGATATGGTAGTCCACGCTTCATTTCCAGCAGCTGTTTTTTATACCACCCTGCTCGACTCTTCGTTATTATAAAGAGCTGTAAATTATGTTTGGATTCTGAAATTCAAAGTCGACCCTTCCTTGAAATTGAGTATTAATTCTCTTATGTGCCGGGAAGGACTTTCTGGACGCAAGAGGAGTGATCTTGAGGGGGTGAAATTTATTGTCTTCTGAGTTCGATTATTTCCCGCTTAATAATTGTTAATTTTTACTGACTGCATGTATCGACTTTTAGGTGAGGTATCTTGCAAACAGGAACGGGGTTTACGAGGTTTATTCTAGCGGTTATACTGTTCACTTCTCGACTTATGCTAAATGATTTTGCTCGCAGCAAAATCTTACATAAGTACGAACATAAATTAACAATGTTTACAGAAGTGTGGAGTAATGGAGAAAGTACCCTCACCGAATCCATAATATATGATAGACATTCATTTATAACTTAGTCCAATAGTAAAAAATGTTATGTACGATATTTTATGGCTATTATCGTACTATAATGCTAAGACTTTGCGCTTAGAGACCAATCAAATTTTAGCCATTTAAGTCAGAAATGAATTTAGGATGAAGTGATCAACTCATAGTGAAAAGCTGTATCTATGAGTACGGTCGCGGAAAGATACAGCTCAGTCAAATATGAGTGCATGTCTAGAGATTAAAACCAAAGTGTAATTAATAAGAATCAGAAGAAATTTATCATCTCAGATTTGACGTTCTCATGAATCCTCCCGGCCAACATGACAGATCTGAAATTAATTACATTCTTTTACAACAAGTGGTAAAAGTTAGGCTACGAATATGGAGCGACTAGAATTCGATACCAAAAATTCTCGCACCAAAAATTAAGAGTGGGGAAAACGCGCATTGGAAAAGGCCTGTGATACCAATTTCAGCCCACCTGAGAGGAGTTCTCAACGAAGGTCCGTTCTTTTATTACATTTACTTAATTGTATAGTGCTCTTGAACTGTATGTTGAATGTTGAAATAAAAACGATCATTACAAAGTACTCTTGAGAATTTGATACGATTATTAAATTAGCCATTCCTATCATGGTTGATATGTCCACTGTAAAGTAGATACAACGGCTTATGCTATTAAGTTTGAGGGTGCTCATGCTTCTTAAAAGGAAGAGGAGCGCACCAATGTCTTTCAAGCAATACGACCGTATAAATTGGGTGTGAAACCCGCGAAGAAGACCACCAACACCCAGAAAAACCTCGATCACGCCTCTTCTTGATAACCAACAAGAAAACGATTACAGAAATGGGCTGTAAGAGCAAGAGAAAAAAAAAACTACAGAGTAACACACAAATGAGAAAATACCCAATTCAGTAACACGGATCAGGAAAAAATGACTTCAAGCAAAGCAGTCAATACATATAATACTATCGAGTTCCGTATTCTCAATTAATCAATATTTAACTATATTTATGGATATTATAATAATAGATGTATACATTCACCTTAATATATTCAACAACAATTCACAGTTCAGAGAATAATGATATACGACATATTAATTATTAGACAATAAAATCAAAACCAACTTTAAAGTGTTCAAGAATAACAACTAATAAAGCAAAGACAAAATGATAATAACAAATAGCAATCGTAGCAGATAAATATGAGATCAAGAAACTCAAGGTTTTTTTGGATAATGATCCACACACATGCAGACAACTATTGATTATCACTTTTGAAGCGAATTCTAAATGGGTTTGCTCTCTAGTGACCTGCGTCCCATATAGTTTAGCTCACTTGCCTCGAGAAAAATTTTTCAAAAAAGGGACCTAAATTTTAACAGACAAACCTGCAGCTCTATTCTTAGCATATGTTAACTTCCTTATGAGGTATTTGTGAAACATCCGATTTTACTTCATCATTTTGAAGTTTGAGTTATGCGGCAGAAACTCATTTTTGGGTTCCACTACGAACTTTGATTCAGGTGAAAATTTGACCCTTTATTATGCAATATCTAAATCAGGATGTCTGTGGCACTCTTTATACCTTATATATGTATGAAGTTTCAGTAACAGATAACACTCTCTTTATCAAATAAGGAAGAATCTTCCCTCAAATAATTTGTCATATAAGCGATATCGTCGTTCGTCATACATAATTCAAGCAAATGTTATCTCTCTTAAACTTCAGCTTTGAAAACTGTGCGCGGCACCTTGATCAGAATAAACCCAAGATGTGTTTGAGAACGATTATCTACCCGCAATAGGCGCTTAATTCTACTGTGGTTATTAATGGACCTTTTTTACAATTAGGATTCCAACGTTCGGATCGATGTGGCATTTATTTGCACTTGTTGAGATGATAACTCAGTGTGTCCTCACAATATAGGCCTTCTCTTAATTACTATTACCTAGTAATCCATTAACCACTAGTTTTTGTGGGTTTAATATGTGTCAGTTTATATAAAAATTGTTTGTATGCTGCTATATATTTGCTATAATATTCTGCAATGGAGAGTGGGCTTATAACCAAGTAGCCCTATCACATTCAGATATTATGCAGTTAGGATGCAATCCTTTTATTTTCTGTTATAATAAACTGTATTTTTTATGTCGTTATATGTCAAAAAAATGATGTTGTACTAGATGTTTAGATCTTAGGAATGGTCATATCATTCCACGTTATACTCGTGATTTGAAATTAGTAATTATTGAATACTACCTTAATTTTTGCGCTTCAAATGTTTGATATGTCTCTATGTACTTGTTGAAATAATTAGACCATGCATTGCATTTATGTTGATAAATCTCTAACTATTAAAATTTGCAATATGTGAAAAATATTATTATTATTTATTTTTTACCTTTATTGTAAATGTTTTATATTTTGTGTGCATTGTTAAATCCCCACAAATATGTATATACATTTGAATGAAGGTTAATTCTTATATAGTCTTTGTTTCATGGCATAAGTAATTAAAGAAGTTCTATAACTAACTTTCTCACTCCGTGTTTAGCGCGAGGAGTAAATGAATGAATTAGAACATTTCATTTTTTTTTATAGAAAAGCTTTTTTTTCAGAAACTAATATTTAAGAATATGTTGATGTATCCCAAGGATTCCTCGTACTTATTCGGTCTACAAGAAAAAATATTTATAGTCGCGCGAAGCAACAAATAGTATAAGCAAATTGAACATGTCTCAGAAAATAATGCCATGAATGTATTTGTCAAACGCCGTTCTGTGCCGTCATGATACTCATGGTGCCAATTCAAGTCGAACTTGAGCTCAGAGGCAAACATCTATCTTATTGAGAATGTAATGCGGGAAGAAAAGAGAATATCACTCAAGGATATATGATAACCCCTCTCTCCAGGACCTCCGGCAGAGTAAAATAATATTACCGAAGGTGTATAAATTTTTTCTCTCTAAGGAAAGTAGATTTGGCGACAATGCGACCATAGAAAAATAATCCGATCAACCATAATTATTATCTCGTCGCAACCGAGACATCAGACAAAGGAGTGCATGTACGAAAAGGAGACACAAGACGCATATGAGTGAAAAAAAGAGGTCCTTGTGACTACCAATTCGTGAGCCATTGAGAGAGGATCTCAACAGATGTCTTTTATACGTTATTACTAAACTACTCATGTCTGATACTATCTACTTATGTTTTGGATGTATTGGAATACTAAAAACATCAGTTTTTCCATATGATATGGTTCTTTATGTAAATTAACTCCATCTCACCCTTCATTGATGGCTCTGAGAACATCAGGGGGGGGTTGCTTTGTTCTTTAAAGGAAGAGTTTTTGTTGATTGTAAATAGGAGTGTGTAATACTTTTTTTCGCGTATTGTCCCTAGTGTATATATATATATATATATGTTGCAAACTATTATAATTTGAAAGCAGTTTGAATTTACTCTTAATGTTAAATAACATCATAATTGAGAGGATAGGTGAAATAAAACATTTATGCAATAGTGTAAATAGTCAGGAATGTCTATAGAATATATATATATATATATATTATATATATTATATATAATATATATTATATAATATATAATTAGAATTGTTTGCGCTTTATGTATTAAAAACTTTGAATAAGCTATATATATATATATATATATATATATCATATCATATATATATATATATATATATAATAATATTATATATAATATATAATATTATTTAGTGTGTGATCATCTTAATTATATAGCATATATATATAGTATATATATATATAGTTATAGGTAACAGGCTTATTAATGCCAAATTGAGCCTATAAGTCTTCGATACAATCATTATACGTACTACATGTAAATACTAGATAATTAGTGACGTTGATATGATGTAATTGTGAATACGTAGTGCTTATTTCTGTTTTATAACAGAGGGAGCCTTGACCCGGAACGAAAATCAATAAAAAAATGCATCGTAATTTCAATAATTTTAGGGGAAATACATTATTTGGTCATCCATGCTATTAAAGTTAAAACTCAGATTTTTCAGCGAATAATAAGGTTCACCGATTTGTCTCTAACCTTTAATAAGGTAACCTAAAATGGACCACACTCCAGACATCCTTATATTCGACTGCCAGAATATATATCCTTAAGACTATAAATTGAAAATTAACACTACCACTATTATTATCAACATTAAATAAAATTATAAAAACCGGTATGATCAGCTCAGTAGATTAGTAGTTATAATTAGTTTAGACAATTAATTATAAATAATAATAGTATTGTATGTATATTAATTGATTATATTTATTTATTAATTAATTATTATTTTATAATATTATACTTAATTATTTATTATTTAATTATTATTATATATTAATATTAATTTATATATTTAATTATATAAATTTTATTTAAATATAAATTTGATTTACTTAATTATTTATCTATTTCTATTATTCATTAAATTATTATTAATTTATATATATTAGATTAATTATTATTGTATTATTAGTTGTTATTTACGAAATAATTAACTTGTTTTTTGGGTCTGACTACCTCTCGTATAATTTTGCCGGTGTGGATATAAGGTATCATTAGTGACACGATGTATCAGCCTAAAATTTGAGAAGGCGCCAGCTGTGGTGAGAGAGAGCTCGTCAAGTTAACGTTTCTCGATGTCCTGTAATCTGCTCAGTAGGGGGGCTTCCAACGCACCTTCACCCCGTCTTTACTACAACACTCACAATTGCATCGAATTAGACAGAGAGTCGTCGCCGACTGAAATTTGGAGGGTGTGAGCATTGATATAGTAGGGGTAAGGACAAGTCTACAGAAATCAGTAGGGATACGAGATTCGCCACTATCAGATCCGAATCCGACATCCGGTTGCTGGCTCCAGTGCAATGCCGTTCCGACGTTAGTAAATATTTGTATTAAGTAAACATATTGGGATGTCATTAATACTATGGCTTATCGAACCCAATCAGATGCTCGAATTACTGACGGGTAATATTAATTGCCCTCTGCCAAGGTCCACGGCTGTGTGCATATTAGTAGCAACCTCTTTCCCTTTTATTGTTCCAAGTGGAGCGTTAGATCTCTGCTGCGTATTCGCTGACTAGCCTCTATCTCTCATCGTAATATATTTTTACTTTGAGTGTTAGTATTTAATATGATTCTTATTCACTCAACATGAATGAAGGAATTCATCTATCTATTGTAATTATATTTTTGATTATTAATGATTAATTATAATATCATTATCTCATTATTATTATTTTATTTATTATGTTATTCCATATTATGTATTTCTTGTAATTCACCAAACCATCAGACAAGCTCTTATTCTATGTTCTATATTCATCATTTCCTGCTCTTCAGCTATCCGTCGACTCTCGCTCTAGCCGCTCGCTCCTAGCCGCAGCGACGTCGGCGCGTTGCCGGTTCCGTCATTGAATCTGCTCCAGCTGGTGCGGTTACAATCAAGTAAGTCTCTGTTGCTTGTTGTTGTGTTGTTTTTTTTTGTTGTTGGTGGTTGTTATAGTTGCTTCTTCTTTGTTGAATTGTGATATCGTTTGTTGATTGTTGTTGAGTTGTGATATGCTCATTATCGTTGACGCAAGCTATGTATATTAATTTACTTTCATAACATTATGATTACTATAATATATATATACTTACGTACAAGTATTACATAGCATGTATTATATAATATGAATGCAATATATATATATAATATAGTAGTATATATTATAAATGCATTCATAGATAATCCGTAACTTTATTTTGCCTATATATATTTGTTATAGTTATGGACTCCTACTCCTATACTAATTATAGATATTATATAATATACCCAGATGGTACTCTATCGCGCTTTTTTTTTATATACTTCGATAAGGGTGTATGGACCCCCATAAATATAGGATACTTACTAACTTTGTCGGTTGTTGAATATATTTTTAACCGTTAATTAATTAATTAATGGAATAACATCCACTTCATATATGAGAGTAGGTTATCCATCGTGCGCAGTTCTCGAAAAGTTAAATGGCCCGTACATCCCTTGAGGAGGGGTGCTAGGCCCACCAAAACGTATAGAAATATTGAGACGTTATAGAGGATGAAACTATGGCTCATACACACTTTCTTAGTGAATGTATAAGCATCGATACAGAAAGATGATAAATGACGAATCACCCTCCCGAGTGGGAGTGCTTAGACCCCAAAAACAAATTGAATATGACCTTAGAAGCACGAAACTGGTATAACACACCTTATATAAGGTATCTCGCTTGAGCATTCAACGAATGTTGTTACTTGAGCTGCTCTTAATCACCCATCATAACCAATACCTATAATAATAGAGAAGGGCGTGGAAATACTCTAAATCCTAACGATTTTCAATAAACCGAACTTCAAAGTCATATAATGAAGGATGACAAACCACTTGGCATTAACCTTTTCTTTAATAATGTGATGTAAATTTATCGATACAGAAGCAACTGCGCGAATAATAAAAGTTGACTCACTATAATAACTAATTACCCATAAATAATTAATAGATTTTATGTAGACGTTAATTTAGACACTCAAAACTATTGAAATTTAAATATTGACAATATAGAATGAAACATAGAATAAAGTATAGATTAAAATACAGAGCAAAAATAATTCTAATATAATATAATAATAATATATAAATTATCAAATTAAAGTACGAATCAGCTGTATTAGAAGAGGTACTTATAAATATATAAGAATGGACACTTAACACTACTACCTTACATGCAGTGTGTGGCTGATGCCCCAAAACTTAATATGATGAAATGAGAATATATGAACGATGATAAATTCTTGGTATAATATCAACGATATAAATACTACGATTAATGAAAAACATACACGGTAGCTCAAACGATCCAATTTAAACAACGATTACGAACTATATATATATTTAAATAAGACAATACTTACTGTCCCTCTAGGTGGTATATTATTATAAATATGTTGGGGTTGTGCTACATAAACTTATTTGGATATTTAGTACATTACAACTCGATAGACAATATGGAATACACATATAACCTATTTACCTATATAATGTATCTCTCTAAGTGTATAGAGAGGGTTACGTAGCCATGCACCTCATCGAATAGGTGCTGGATTATATCTTGATAACTACTAATACCCTACGAAAAAATATAGATAAAATGTATATATATTATACCATGTAGAAGGATGAAATTTGGAGATTGCAGTAGAAGAAGAGGAGGTAAGAGGAGGCGAAGTACAATAGGAGTTGGATAGTATTGATACACTGACAATCGCATGCCTGTATAGTCCTGATTGAATAGGTGCGGTGCCGATATCAGTTAGTTAGTTAAATATTTGTTAATTATAATAATATACATAAATATTTGTATCTATTATATGTTGTTATTTCTATAACCCTGTAGAATCACGGAATATTATGTTATTAAAAGTGCCTATCATAGCGTAAAGTATGGCTGGTAACCCCATAGAAAGTATACTAAGTAATTAACTATATAAGAGTCTATACTCATAGTAAAAATAATAACGGAATGTGTAAAGATGAAGTTGAAAGAATAGGAGTTAGAAAGATCGGTGTCATAGAGAAGGAAGATAAAGTTATGAATGATATGAAAGGTATGTTACGAGTCGAAGGTAGTTACTGAGTCTCATATTGAAGTAACCTCGGCACCGGTGCTTAGCTCTCATGGTATGCGGTTACGCCGTAAAGATAGAGTAATAATACATATTCGATATACTTATATACACATAATACAATAATGTGTTATCTACTTATATATTATATTTAGAATATTATATCGTTATCGGGATCTCTATGTATCATCGAATAATTGAGTGCAAGCTTCACAACACTTCAATGCAAATATTATTTTATCACAAGAAAATATAATCGAGATTTAATTAAGTTTATTATTTCTTAATGACTTCTAAAAAAAAAATAACACTTTACCTCAGAATTTTGACACAATTAATTAATAAATTAATCTGTTTTTATAGTCATAATATTACATTACAAATCACAATCTAAGCTCAAGTCAAATCTTCAAGTTTATAATATATTCAACAGTAAATTCAATAAATCTAATAGCACCACACCACAACTACTCATTGTCCCGAACACCCTCATTCTAATACTCACTAACGAGCTTTACTCATAGTCTCTTTGATGACTCTATTCCCTATTTGTGCTGATACATTTCTGAGCTAATCAAGAGCAAACATAAAAACAAGTTCTTCATACACTAATCAACAAAATGAGTAGACAAGTATAAATTATTCTTCTGGCTTTTTAAACCAATTTGGAAACAAGAAGAAGACAGGTAATGCTTAAATAGGAGAGACACCTAACAAGATTATTACACAGAATAAAGATAAACAGAAGCTAGGCTGTGTCAAATAGTTACCATGCAGGTAACCTTTGCACTAGACAGGACAATTGACAATTACCGGTAATATTAATTTACCTCGAATTCTGTCATTTATAGGAATAAATAAGATATAAAGGTATTTTATTGACTATTCGGATGTGAGTTGATCATATAAATTTTTTTTACCTTTTATTTAACAAATTTAAAACCATTTTGTTTTTACTAGTAAAAATCAATTTTTATTGCTTTTCAGATGATGTGAATGGGGTATTGTAAGTTCTATATTTCAGCACACTATAAGGTCTATAATAATGAAATAAATTATAGTGATTAAAACAATTAAATATATCTAAACCTACTCCACTATCATATAATCTCACTTGTTCACAAACCCATGGAAGTATTAATTCAATCATATTTTGACTTATAGGAAATATATATCACCGAATGTATATGTGATAAACTAGATAACGTAGAATAAACTTTAAACTTTATATTAACTTATTTGGATTTATCTGTAAATAAAATAATAACGTATATAATTTAAGCGTTATTTTTTACATAATTTACCCTTATGCAGTATAAATCAGTAAAATCAGTAAATCAAAAACCTCATCAACTACCACTTCCCCACTAATACCCCCCTGACTGACCCTAATAATGATCTATATATATGTTGATGTTAGTAGGCAATAGCAAAGAACATTGTTAATATAATTAAAATACCACCGAAACATTTTCAATTTACAAATACCTATGTGTCCATTATAGTAATAGATTTTATATATATAACAGTTAAAAAAATTTAAATTTTTTATACATCACAAACCTAAAGCAGTTAATAATATCAGTAAATCAAAATTAACAACCTACACCCTACCCCCCTACCTACACCCACTATGATCAATTGATCTTATATAAGATCTATTGTATCAAAAGCTTTCATATGATCACATTTGTATATATACAACATATACACACATAACGTTATATTTTTTGTTAATTTTATCTATTTGAATATAAAAATTATATTAACATTTATATTTAAAATAAAAATTTTATTAATACATATTATTTATTGTTTAATTATAAGAATATTATAAAATAGTCAGTGTTGTTAACACCCCTAAAAGCTAAGACACTTTAATATCAGTTATAGAATAATCATATAATATTAAATATCAAAACTACCCTCCTCTTATAAGTTTACCCCTCCTCTACCACCTAATCTCTTAAATTTAGATTCTATCGATCTATTAGTGATATATATACTTATGATTCATATGTACTCATATGTTTATCATAACAGTTAAACACAATAAAAAAATCAACTTATATTATTATTATTTTTGTTTTTAGGGTATATTATATTATAATTAATATTGATGGGCCCCAGAAAAAATGGACGAAAAGCATGCATAAGAGAAGTGGAGAAAAAGAGTGCGAGTCAGATATGTGTGATTGCTTTTATTGACTTGTTTATAGGTTTAGAGTAAGCTGTCAGAGAAGAAGGAGTCAGGAGAGGAAGAGTCTGTGACCAACGGAAGCAGAGGAGGAAGTTTTGAAGGAATGCTCGACAGTCACCCTGATGAAGTGAAGGGAAAAAGCCGCATCCTGTTCACACGGACAAGTAGATCGTCGCACAGCCGCCAACGTTAATATACGGATGTATTTATATACTGTTAAGTATAATAATAAAAATATTCGTTATTAGTCCCATTAATATTGTTTGGACTATCACAATTAAATATTATAAGTTTAAAAAACAGATTCCAGAACTCTGCTATTATTATAATTGATAATACGTTGTAAGTTTCATTAAAAATAGGGTAAGTACTTAACTGGGAAAACCCCTGGAAGGAGCACTAGGTACCTATCATCACCCAGCAAGAAATGCACTGTAAACCACACAAGAGCAGTAAAGACGGAAAAACCTAGACGGAATGTAATAGTAATCGACATCAAGAGATAAGTATGACAGAGGGTTTATGTGGCTTACCGACGTCCTGGTAATGCTGAGCAGCACGTGATATGCCGGTATTATATATACGGGTGCTGTACAGTTAAGTAAACATTTCATTTATCCTCAGACTTGAAATTTATCATACTATATTTTCAATAAATTCTCGTTTTCGTTCTATTATATAAAGGTCAACTAAAATATTTCAGGATTCTATATATATTATATATATTATAAGTTGCTTAGTTCAGATAAAAATTCTGCTAATCGGTTTAAATATTTTTTCAAATTTAATCTTTATTTAAAATGTATATTTTTAACATTTATTAAATATTATCTTATTTTTCAATATATTAATCTAATATATTTTTGTACTTTTAAAAAAATAATATATAATATATATAATTTTTATTACCTACTAATTGCTTCAGAGACCAATACATTTTCATTGCTTTTACCGAATATAATACGTAAAAAAAAAAATACGCTATCTTCTACACAACGTCTAAAGCAATAAGGTAATAATCATGTATATCAAACCATACCAATACCATATCATCACCCAATCCCTAACTCCTCAATTACCACCCATCCCACTCCATCCCACCCACATCCCACACCCCTTCTTACAGATTAACACTATCTTTTGATCTATTGATTCAGTCATATTATTGTATAACAACACACAATCTCTCTCTATTA
>JABUQX010039944.1:0-28896 GCA_015478945.1 Trachelipus rathkii | reverse complement strand
GTTACTCCAGTATACAAGGGCCTCATCCGCGCTTGTATGGAGTACTGCTCTTTAATCTGGGGGGCTCTGGTGTCACACCCGGCTTTTGGACAGGTCGAGTCAAAAGCCACAGGAAAATTATAAACTGTTCGTACTTTTCCACTTCTCTTTGACCGGGCTTTGGCGGCGCGATGATAGGTGCTTTAATCTCTTTCTATAGCTACCGCAACGTGGACAGGTGACTCAGAAGGGAAACCTTGTACACTCGCGACCACCACCTATTACGGCAACGTCCCTTCGATAACATAGTTTGGTGCTGTGTCTGTGCAGCGAGTTTTGCTGTGGATAATTGGTACTCAGGCTAGTTCGCTGTGGTCGCTTCCTTCATTTTCTCCGCCACTTCCGGTTCTGTGGACATTCCCTACTTCCTTTCTGTGTTTCCTGACTAGAATTTAATCTCCCTCACTTCAAAGCTTGCGTTTCTAGTGCTCATATGCGTAGATTGTTGCGTTAAGTGGTGAACTTCCTCTGAGAGCGTGCACAACATCCCCTCCTTTGAAGATGAGCTATTGCCGTGAGTGGTGGTGACAACTTTTAATTATATATATATAATATATATAATATATATATTTATATATATATATTAATATATATATATATATATACTTCTACCTATATATATTTATATATAGATATAATAATATATATCTATATTATATCTATATAATATAATACTAGATATATGGCTCTGACTGCTGTCTTTTGGTTGGAAAAATAAACTTAAAAGCTTAAAGGAAAATAGCAAACAAGGAAGAAAGGAAAACAGAAGCCTACTAGCACTACATTGAACTTTACTTCTTTTTGTATAAGAGGAAAGAGGATCTGACAATATATTAAATATTCTTAAAAACTTTCGTTGAAGATCTGTATTGATAAAAAATAAACAACAAATTTATAAATATTGAAATGCTGAAAAATTTTAAAAATATTAATGCTTTTGTTACAAAAACAGTGATTTGAGATGCATCAAAAAATAGTAGCCTTTATATTACTTTGAGTTTTTTGTAATAAAAACATATGTATGAATGTATTTATTTATTCAATTAGGTTTATGTTGGTAGTTGTTTATCAGTCTTATTTTATGACTCATTGATGAACTCTACTTTCGTATGTTCTACTTCGATCTTTATTTTATTTTAAGTACACGTTAACTATAAGTTGTAAGATACAAAAAAGTCATAAGTATCAACATAGTATACTGTGGTATCAACTTATATTATTTAGTGGGAAGTACTTTGCCAATAATTGGTATAATTACAGAATTCCTAAACGCCAAAAATCACTATAAAGACACTTCAAAATCAAAACCGGTCCTATTTAGTCGTGCTATGTGAAAATCAAATTTTAATATCCAAAAATAGTTATCATTAGGGATAGGGTAAATTTCTTCATTTCTTTTCAAATATTAATTTACACATCAACCTATCATGCTATCTCTCCATTTCAGCCTTCTCCACCAATCAAATTAACCAACATAACGTAAGATTAAATTATAAGTCGATCGCTCTACACCTATTTCATTTGGCTTTGTTGTCTAGGATCTATGAGAGCCTTACCCAAAAAAGCAATAATTCATTCTGAAACAACAAATTCAGGATAAGTATTATTATACTCATCTAATTTAGTTCTCTATATCTTCAAAGAATTTTGTAATTAATTTAATCTGCTTAGATTAAATTTTCGTCCGTCCATTGTGTAATCTATATTGGTTTTAACGGAACGGATTTGTTGCAAGTTCTTGATTACTCGTGCCTACACAATTTAGCAAAATTTACAAATCACACAATATCTGCCGAAGCTTAATCTCCGCCCTACCAAATAACAGGAAGAATTCAGTTTCACAATTCAGGAGGATCATCAGGTGGGAATAGCTTCCTAGCCAGGTTATGGGCAACTGACGTGTTCCACTGGGTTACGCTTCCACATAGCGTATTGCACGGTATAAACTGCTGATGTTGCAGAACTGGCTATACCTGCAATTGCGTCGGGAGTGAGGGCTGACTTTGGAGAGAGGACTCCGGTGACTTTTCGCGTTGGCACCCATCCCCGGACAACCACAACTATATGAGACAGACTGTTCGGCTTTTCCTTCCCCTAGTGCTCGTCGCTTGGAGACTCCCATAACGAGACTGCGAATTAGGCATCTTGGCCTCAAAATGGGCACCTCTTTTGTTTGTGTATTTTCAACACACCCTCTGTCCATCTTGCAACCTGGTGCTTATTGAGGTTGTAGCGTAGCAGATGGAATACGCATCACGGTATGTAATAACTAAATAAAATTGATTGACAATAACTAATATTCTGTGCTGAATAATTTCAAATAGTGCAAATTACACTGAGTTTACCTAAAAAAAAAAACAAAAAAAAAAACCAATATTACTGAATTATGAGTTCCTCAGGCAAAGAATGCGAGTGCGGGAAATGCAACCATAACATAGGCCAGAGAACGGATAGCATAGGATGCGGCCAATGCAAAAGATGGTTCCACGCTACATCAAAAATATTTGATTAAGTGGTGCCGATGTTAAGGCTTTACCACGCCCTTATAATAAATATATAAATAAATAAAGCTGCTTACAGAACCCAAAAGAGAATACCATCACTGTGTTGGACTTCGCAGAGTTGAAGATTATGGTAGCCTCATCTGTTGAACGGGTAGCCTCATCTGTTGAACGAATGGAAAAAATGCAGAACACCATATACCAACAACAACAACAACTTCAGCAGCAACAAACCCAAATAAATGAATTAATGAGGGAAATGAAAAGAAGGGAAAATTCACTAGAAGACCGGAAACATATAAGGGAACTCGTAAAGGAAGAACTTTTAGAAATTGAAGACAAGCGGAGAAGGAAAAATAACTTAGTAATTTATAATCTAGAAGAAGTGAATATTGAGCAGACAAACTTAGAGGAGGCTGAACAAAAGGACAAAACCTGTAGCTCTGAAATCTTTAAAGAAGTGGGAGTAACAGAGTTCGAGATAGTAAGGGTAAAAAGGTTGGGAAACCGTAATTCCAGACCACGACCCATACTTATAGAAATGAAAACTGCTGATCAAAAATGGGATGTCCTTAAAAGAGCAAAACATATAAGAAATAGTACACATTTCAAGAATATCTATATAAACCCGGACCAAACTAAAAAAGAAAGAGAGGAAGCAAAGCAGCTGAGGAATGAGATACACGAAAGAAAACAAAATGGAGAACAAGGACTATGCATGAAATGGGAAAAATATGCCAGAATGGAAATTTTTAATAAGGAAAGGCAATGAATACCTGACAAACGGATCAGGCATGGACCGCAGACTGACGCCGAGACGCGCCATATACAAGGTATTAACAAAACAAGAATTAACTGAGATTTGGAGTTGTTAAGTAATCACAGAAAATTGATATAAGTACTTTTAGTAGAAAACACATCTCATACAGAGGACAGATTTCATACTTAGAGTATGACCTGACAAAATTTTTTAGTAATAGAAAGGAAGAAGATAAAAAAGGGGAAGGTTAATGGTTAATACATATGAGAAATAACACATAGAAGTAGAAAAATTAGATGGAAAACATAGTGATATCCTTTACTTCAAGTTTAAGTGCATGATACGAGAATATATTTTGTATTCAGGATATTTTTGCAACCAGGAAGCAACCAGAAGACGTAAGAAAGAAATATCAAAATAAGAAAAAGAGTGGCAAAGACGATAGATAATGAGAGTAACAAGAAGTTCATGTCCTCGGGGATTGCAAATGGACTTACCATGGTTGGAGACAACAACCTTGATAAACAGGGGAAAATCGGTTTAGAGTGGATGATAAGTTTGAGCTCTGGAAACTCTTAAATAAACTGAAGAAGTGTGATGGGTCATACACATGCGAGAGAATGACATTGAGAAGTGTCATAGATTTGGCTCTTGGCAATAATGCTATGAAATTAAACATTTTATTCAATTGAAAATAGAAATTTGGTACTAGTTTTATTTATATTCTTAAATTTAAGACAAATAAGATTTAAGAAACAAAAGTTAGTAGGCCTATTTATAAAAAAGGGAGATGGCGTAATATCAGATATTATAGCACAGAACACAGGCATCTGATGACAAGATACTGTACAAGACCTAGGAAGAATAAAATGCAAAATGAAGGAGGGGATACACTGGAAGAGATGAACAAAATCATTAAAATTCCATAATTACATTAAAAATATCTAGAAAAGAAAACACTAACTAATAGATAGGAAGACCTTTGCGATGACAGAAGAATAAAGAAAGGCGATAAAAAAAAGAAAGAGAAATTTAAATAGGAAAAGACGCCATTTTAATTAATTCATGCCAAAAATATGCTCTGGGATCAGTATAAAGAACAAAAAACACAAGTGCAAACTTATAACACAAGAAATAACAACTATGAAGAAAAAATACAGATGAAATAAAAATCGGATAAAACAACAAATTGGGAAGAATATAAGAAAACGTAAGGGAGAGATAGACATGAAAGGAGGACTAAACTTCATTATGAAAAAATGGTAAATAATACCAAAGCAGGGAAATAGGAAAAGAATTAACTGGATTTTGGGAAAACATATACTGCAAACATGAAAACCGAATTCAGAAGAATGGGACGATAACTCGAAAGAGGAATATAAAAGACTTAAACGAGCAAAGATACCAACGGATACAAAGTGGAGTACACCAACTTTTCCAGTACAATGAGAGAACATATGGACATGGGCAATAACAGTTAAAAAACTCCTAACACCGATGAACAAACCAGTCATAACCACCGATAAGGTCAGAAGGTGCTTACAAAAGCTAACAGGGAAGAAAGGCACCAGGGCCAGTGGTCTAAAGGCCAGAACTAAGTTAGGGTTATTAATCAGAACGTGACACAATGTTAACAGGTTCCTCACAACATTGTTTCAATAAGAAACGTACAAGGAACATAAAACGACATTCATGGAAACTCATCTATAATAAGTCATAGATAGAAAAAGAGGAATCCACTGATAAAAAGATTTAAGACCTATCGCATTAACTGATACATCCTACAAACAATTATGACATTAATTAAAAAATGAAATTGAAGAACACTTAAAATATGTGAGAAATAAAGGAAAATCAATTCGGGTTTTTACAGAAGGTGCAAGAATTGAGGATAACCTTTTTATTTTGCAATACTGCGTGGAAGAATCATACAGAAGACACCTACCATTAATTGTAGTTTCTATAGATTTCAAAAAAGCTTTTGACTCAGTAAGTAGGGAATCACTGATAAGAGTTCTAAAAGAGTACAAGGTTCACCATGAAATAATAAGCGCCATTGCACAAGTATATACAGATGACAAAACCTACATTAAGTTATGAAGTGAAACAGAAAATGTGGAATTAGAAGTTACTAGCGGAATAAAGCAAGGGTGTACATGGTCTACTACATTTTTCAAACTTGTTACTTACAAATGAATTAAAGAAACGAAAAACAGTAAACGATGCAGCTGTGGTTCCATAAAAATAAACAGTCTATTCTTTGTTGATGATGGCTGATCTTAGCAGAAATGTAACGATGCAGCTGGCAAATGATATAGGAATTCACTACGGATAAGTGGGGATGGCGCGGTCTAGAAGTACAATCCAAGAGAAAAGCAATTGTACTGATTATTTAACAATGGAACAGACCACACAACGGAGATTGAAGGGGCGGGGGGGGGGGCGGGGGCAAACGGGGGGGGGGGGGGCATCCCAAGTGTGGACAAAATAAAATACCTAGGGTTACAAATAAACAAGAAAAAAACATGTTTAAAACTCAGAAGCTGCATCATCTCATAAATAAGGCCCACACTTGGCTAGCCAAACAGGTTCAGTCATTGAGAAGAAGCCTAGCAATCCCCAACCAACACTGCTGTATAAGCGAAAACCGTACTGGAAATGTCGGGCACTTCACCTCCTTTATATAAGATCGCAAAAATGGATAATGGCTTCACATAATGAGCAAGAGAATTAGATAAGTTACAAACAATTTGAAAACACCCAGATCTACAGGAAGATATCATAGGAGTGGACCTAGGTACACCCCACTGGACCAGTTCATCGAGGAGAGTAGAATTGGCAGCATCATCAATGTCTAGGTTAGAGAAATAAATAAATAACTAAACAAAGCATATAAATAATTTTGAATCGAATAGTCAAAGTAAAAAAAAGAAGTCTATAATAACTAGCATACTTCAAAATAATGAAAGTCAGAAGCTGGAAATATGGAGGAGACTGCACTTGGATTACTATGGATCATAAAGATTAAATGATTTAATGCAATTTAAGTAGACAGATTAGAATGGCATTGACAGAGAAGAGATTGCTGATTAAAAGATTATAAGTTTGGGGTACCTACATCAAATGGAAATAGAATTGATATAAGAAGCAAAGATAAGTTCATACAATATGTACCGATAGATGGAAATTAGAGTAATTAGAATGAGAAGCTTCAGATTCGAATCAAATCACTTCTACTCTAAGTGTACATTTTTATTCAGGGTCCTTATCCTCATAACTTTGAATCTCTAAAAATGGAGATAACAGGATTCTCAATGGCGAAATTAACTTCTGACATATATGGAGTATGAAGAATACCTGTTCACTTCTATTTTGTATTTGCCCATGATATGATGATCGGTAGGAATTAACTCTGAACTTCAAAGACCCACATGCTAGAAGACCTAATGAGAGTTCGTGGGAGATGCTATTTGATAATCTCACAAACATGTGAGGAAAGTATAAATACTATATTTATAGGAAGAGTGGGAAGAAGAGATTATATGGATGTGTCTCTCAAAATTATATGACTACTATGTATTTATTAATCAACAGAATGGTGATTGAATTAAAATTTAGGAATCCAATTTACCGAATATATAGTTATTAAAGTACTATGCATATTTAGATTAATTGAAAGTAATCAAATTTGCCTTTTTTGAATAACTTTTATTTAAATCAATCAAATAAAACTCACGGTGAAATAATGTGAATAATATTGTGAGACAGAGATATAATAAGAAAAGATAATAATAATATAATAATATAATGAATAATAAAAATAATAATAACTTAATATAATAATAATAATACATCAATAATAATAATAATAATAATAATAATAATAATAATAATATAAGATAATAATAAGAATAATGAATAATAATTAATAATAATAAAATAATAATCATAATAATAAATACTATTAAATAATAATAATAAAATACGTGATAATAATAAAATAAATTAATAATAATTAATTAATAATATTATTCATAGGGATAAGAATTAGTGTTTTAGTGATAGAGCCACTGGTAATACCCAGCAAAAATTTTTTACTGGTTCCAGCACATTTCCAACGGGATCCAGCTGGACCAGTGCAAATGCTTCTCAGTTGGGAACCAGTGTTAATTTTCGCATGGGACCTTGTTGTGTTTTTAAGGAGTCAGATTTTTTCAAATCCAGCTGTTCGGAAATTTTCCAAACTGGGTCCGTACTGTGATTATCCAGCAGAACCAGTTCACGAACACCGCATTAGTTCAGCTGGTCCAGTCAAAAATTCTCTTACCTTTTCCTACACTGGATTACCAGTGCCGTAATTTTCCAGCTGGTCATCCTGGAATTATTCAATCAGAGAACCATGTACGAACCAGCATTATTTCCAGCTGGATCCAGTCGAATTTCTTACCCTTTCCTGCACTGTTACCAGTCGTAATTATTCTCAGCTGGGTCACCTGGAATTACTTAGCCAAAACCAGTACGGCCCGCAATATTTCCAGCTGGATCCAGTCGAATTTCTTAATAAGTCCAAGCAGATTACGATAGACCAGTTGGTCATACGTGGAAGTATCAGGACTAACCAGTATGAAATTGCTTTATTTTTCCAGGGTATCCAGTTGTACTTTGAACCATTTCGTATATACGAACTCAGTCGTAGTTATCAATTAAGAGGCGATGACACTTAATAATTAAACCAAACAATAAGTCAGTACAAAACCCGCAGATAATTTCGTGAGAGGTACTAAATCCCGCTGGATAATATAGTAACTAATATATATATATAATATTATAATATATATATAGTATATATAGATTATAGAATATATATATATCAGTAATATATATAAGAAGTAAGATGAATAATATTGTAATTAATATAGTAATAAGATAGAGGATATTATACTATATATATATATATAGATAATAAGAGATATATCATTATATTGAATATCGATGTAGTGAAGATATATATAATATATAATATATAGAGTATAGATATAATTATAATAGAGTATATATACTCATTATCAATATAGTAGATGATAACTATAGTAATTATATAGATATATATATATATATATGATAGATATATAGATTATATTACGGTATATATATATAGTACTAGTATGATATATATCATACATACGGATATATATAGATAGTATAGAGATATAGAGAGGTAGTAATAGAGTGTATATAGACATACTAATTCGTATACAATATAATATGAGTTAAGGAGCAGATAATACTAGATCTAAGGGTATAGTGACTGCGAAATAACTATCACTTATAGCAGGGTAACCGTATAGAGTAGGAACGGTATAGTAGGTGGGTGACCATAATATATAATATGAGTAGGCTTTATTAAGTTATATATTATTATATATATATATAATACTATATCAAGGGGGTTTCGTACTGGACATATTGCCCTGTGTCGCACTGATTATGGTGATGTAGTAGTTTCACGTTCGTCACCCTTTTGAAAATTACCGAATGGGATCAGGTACGTAAGGAAATGGTTTCAAAGTACAATGGATGGCAGTACCTAGAGAAACCAATTATCATACTGGTTGATGAAGTAGTAGAATCACCTAGTTCGCAGCCAGGTGGGAGAAGTTCCGATTGTAGAGACGTGGGGCTAGAGAAAGCGAGTCGAGGATTACCTTGTCTTCATTCGTATGAAATGTGTGGATTATGGTGTTCTTAGCTGCACCTGTGATAATCTGAGGGCTGTGTGTAGAGATTTGTAGTTTATTTGTGTTGATTTGCGAGTGCTATGGGAACAATGCTGGAAGCAACGTAGTTTAAGTTTTTCTAATAATTGATAGATAGTTGTGATGTATGTCTTTCGCTTGATAGTTACTGGAAGTTGGGTTGGGAAAGGGCTTCGGGAGGGTGTTTAGTGTGTGTCGTTTGAGTGTAGGAAGTGACTCCTTGGTCAAATATGGAGGGCCAAACTCATGGGTGTTCGTAGGTGGAAGTCCTAGAACTCTTTTGGCGTCTTTTGTTTAAAGGAGGGAGGTTGTTGTTCAGAATGTATTACAGGGATGGAGGAGATTGATGGAATGGTCAGTGGTATTGCGTAAAAGTCGGTGATGGAGGTGACTTAAGGAGGGATGCTGGTCATTCTGTTGGTGATTAAACCAAGTTTTCTAAGCAATGTAAATATTCTTTGGGTATGTGTCGTCGCTCGCTCGTTTTACGTCTGCGGACTAGTTGGGAAAATGAAGGTCGATGTCGTCTGCATAAGTTGATAGTTTGGTGGATTGGGTGGGCAGGTCTGCAGTGAAAAAATTTGAATAAATGGAGAGAGAATGGACCCTGTGGGACGCCGTTTGTAATTTGATAGAATGGGAGAGGTCTGTTTTTGTATAAGACTTTTGCCAAACGGTTTATTGAAGAAATTGGAAAGCCATTTTTTGTCATTATTTTTTTAAAGGAGAATGGAGCATTTGTGTGAAAATTAAAAGGACTGTGTGATGGAGGACGGTGTTAGAATGCTTTCATTTGTCTATGTCTATTACTGGAAGTATAGATACTTTTGGAAGATGATTGGATTGAAGCCATTAATGATTTGTATAGTGTGAGAAGGTGAGGGCTGTGGTTAGTATGAGGGTGTTTCTTTGTGTAGAATACCGACCTCTCTCGAAGTCTGGCGAGAGGAAAGTAGGAATTGGGAAATGTTAGTTAATATTAATTTCTTCTAGCAAATTTACTGATGGAGGAAGAACAGGCAGAAAAGTGGGCGGCTAGGAGAGGGAGAGTTGGGTCTTTCTGGTGAACGACAGTACCTCATAATATACCGGTATTACTAGGAGTCTCCGTAGATAAAGGTGAAAAATAGGGGAGTGATTTATATAGAGGCTCACGGACGGCAAACACTGAAGAATAAATAAAACCGTATCTATATAATATATAATATATTATATAGTATATATCCTAGGCAAATAGTCAGGTTGTATAGGGGGATATAGGTAGGGGGATATATAGGTATAATATATACTCGCTACTATATATATATTAGTGTCTGCCGAACCAAAAAGGTTTGGGAGAACACCGATACACCGAGATAAGTACCGAAGACAAAGCTACTCGAAATAGTCTATGATCTTGTTCGATACCGATATTTCACGATTACCGGATATCAAGAGAGGCAATATATTATTTTGACAGAGATTTAACACACACACTGAACTTCGGTAAATTATCAGCTACCTCATTATTATCTCCGATTATGGCCTAATATGCATAATATAAGAATATAATATAGATAATTTATATATTAATATTTATTATATAGTAATATATATATTATAAATAATATAATATGTATAATATAATATATATCATATATATATAATATATATAATATATAATATTAATATAAATTATATATATAATATATTATAATATAATTATAATAACATTATAAGTAAAATAAAAGAATATTGCTTTATATATTTAGTTATTATATATATAAGATAGTAGTTATATAATTATATATATAATAAGATATATATAATATATATAATATATAAGATATAGATAATATTAGATGAAAATATAAAATTGAAAATATTATATAATAATAATAGATTATATATTAAAAAATAATAAGATATATATATACTTATATATTATATATGTAATATATATATAATATTATGATATATTATTTAATGAATAGTAATATATATAAATACATATAATGTTATATAGATAAGACTTAATATTATAGTGATGGCATACTGATAACATCCGATTCCGCGGAGCAATTCCTGACCTACATCTTTATTATAATGATCCGCCTTTCACAACTAATCACGCGCTATGCCGTGCGGAGAACTGTTGCGGAGAGGATGATTTAATTGTCGGGATTTTGATAAAGAATTTTATTATAAAATACTTTAAAGAATCGTATTTAATAAGCACAAGAATTTTGAATGAGAGATACATCGGACGTACTGACTCGAACTGTATTATTGAAATGATGACTCATTGATCTCACAATCATGGAGATTATAATAATTTGATTATAGGGCAACAGAAGTCATACATTGAGATTATTGAATGCCAAAAAATCGCGCTCTCTACAGCTTCTGAGTCTATGATTATTAATGACCATTACAATCTCAACGATTAAGGAAGAATTAATATTGAGAACATCTTCAAATGAAAAATGATGGAAGGTTTAAAAAGAATAGAAAGATGTCTAAAACTTAGAGCTAAAAATTACGCTTAGTTTCTAGTGGAAATTAATGATCTTACATTGATGCTTAGTCATACACATATAATAAAGGAATCTTTTTTTTCTGTAACACAATTATTAAAACAGTTATAATAATTCATCCAGCACTGATGATATTACAGTTTGTAAATAAACTTGCACAAGAATAAACGTAAATAGGATCTACTTAAATTTGGACCACCCATTTAAAGGAAATAATTAAACGAAAGAATCTAACAGAAAATAAACATATTCTAAAAGTAAAATGCCAATACAGAAGGTCACTGGAAAATTTGTATCTACACGTCCTAAGTGAATAAAGTAATGAAGAAACACACGCATTACCAAAAAGAGTATGTAAGTGGTAATAATGTAATTAAAACGTATAACCAAAGGTGAAAAACAGACGTAGAATGACTTTATTCAGTTGGGATAGAGTTAAGCAATGATTATGTTTACCCAGACGATTTTAAGTAAACTTGCAAGGAACAACTTGGCCTGTCTCCAACTAGTGTTCCAAAGTAGTAGAGTATTTACAATGCTGGGCTAATATAATGATGAAACGCAGAAACATACTCTCAGCAGGGAAATAGGCCGGTAAATGGATGTTTCTCAAGCACACCTTCCTATATTTGAATTTCAACTAGTGCAAAAAGTATATATTCCTTTGTAAAATCTCTTTCATTAAGGTCGGGATGGGAAAGAGGTGGTGGTGCATTAGAGTGTCCCCGTTCTGCTCCCCTGGGTAAGCCGACATTATATTTACATAGATGGTGTGTGGCTAATAACGTGCGAGAAGTATATATATTATATATATATATATTATTATATATATATATATATATATTAATATATATATATATATATATATATAATATATAGAGTATGAGTAGGTATCAGTATATGTAGGTACGGGGTGAGGTGGAGCGTAAAGGCAAAAGTCTCGGTGAATAAATAATCTACGCATAAGACGAGTATAGGTATGGTTAGCGGACGAGAGTAATGACAAAAGTATAATATATGGAATGGTGAGGTACTTAAAGTTAATTGCAACGCTCATTAGATATGATATATATCCGAGACATCACGTGGAATGCTTACACAATCCAAGACATATCGCGAATCCGCATGCGGCATCCGCGATGCGAAGAGAGAGAGAGTGACACTTTGATGCATCAACGTAATATTACTATTTATATTACCGAATTATAAGTGAACGGGCTCTCTCATTAGATATATAAATAAATACCAAGATGAGTGAGCATAAAAGGCGTAAGGATAACGGCGAGATATATATAAAGCACCACTCAAGTTATTAGTATTATATTATAGAGTGACGTACTGGTATATACTATATATATATATATATATAGTACCTACTCTGATTGTTGTTGAGAAGCAAAATTACATAAGGATGAGATATAATATATTATATATAATCGAGCGCACTGGATAATGGAAATCATACGGATTCCTTACACTGCAAGGCGGTGCTCACCGTAAGCGCCGTGAGGAACTGCTTGTCGTAGCATTAATATTCAATCACGTTTATTTAAAAAATAAGTTGTTAAAAATTATAATATATCAGCACGGCGAGACATCCAGTAGACTATTGTTAACTTACTCGATCTTCCTCCTCTATCGCTACTCTCTCTCTCTCTCTCTCTCTCTCTCCTCTCTCTCTCTCTCTCTTACTCCTCTCTCTCTCTCTATATTAGTAATATAAGATTATATATATTTTATATATATAGATATATGAATAAGAGATATAGATATATAAAATAGATATTTTATTAATATATAAAGATATATATTATATATTATATATAACTATATATATATGAATATATATAGATAATATAGAGATATATTCGAGTATATTTATATATATAATATACTGAATAGATAGAGTAAGAATAATATAATAGTAGTATAGAGAGATTAATAGAAGACAGAGCGATATACTATATAAGGGCGAAAATTGTGAGAAATCAAAGAGCCTAATGAAATGATAGAGAATGAAGGTATAAATATAGGAGATGAGGTAGGAGACGAAGGGTATTAAGTATATATATAGGGAGAGAAAAATATATTAAGATAAATAATAAAATAATAATAGGTAAGGAAATATTAAGTAAATAAGGGATAGGATGAGTATGGCAGATAAAGTCCCAAGAATATTATCTAAAGATAAACTTATAAAGATGAATAAAATATATATGTGGAGACTTTGGAGATGAGTAAGGATGCTATCTAGCAATATGACGAAACATGGAAAATAGGACGTGAGCTCATCAAATGAGTGGTGTAACTGTAGAATATCCACAAATAAGCAGAAACAAATTTTATAACTAGATTATCAGCGAATGTAACACAGATCTATCCGCACTATCGATGATATGGCGACGGAACATCTACCTTTGTATAATGGATTGCAAACTTAATCTTCTATAGTATACTTAATTAGTGTGCCTGACCAAAGTCAGGTTGTAGTTAGAATGTAGTTTAGAATTTAATTTGGTTGTTTAATGATTTGTACTTAATTTTGTATTATTTCTTTCAGTTGATAAGTTATTAAAAATACCATGATTAATATAGAGATATTAAAAGTAAATTAAGAAGATGATATAACTGGAAGATAACCAAGTAGATGTTACAGAAGGAAGAGAACTACGGATGGTGAAGGTTATTTGGAAGAGCAAGAAGTGGACAGATTTGAGAGTAGATTGTTGTAACAATAAATAAACTATTGGGTATATGGAGTGTTTCAGTAGTGCATAGTAGATGTAATTTGTTGAAGGTACTTCTAGCTATAGGAGCGCCTTCAGACCTTGTCAATAGCTGATCAGTCAGAAATTCACAAGGTTGTAATATATGTGCAAATAGTTAATTAATAAGTTATAAACATTTCAGTAATTAGGTATAGTTTACCTATCTATTAAAAAGTATTTTTTTTTTTTTTTTTGTTACTGTACAGTCATAACCACTCTACCACTTTCATCTGCTTATCTTCAGGATCATCACTCTTGTATTAGTAAGTATCTAGCTGTTACTGCTGTTTTAATTCAATATATAGTAAGTGGGGATGGGAACGGAAATTGGGTGTTTCAAAATGTAAAGGGTTGTAGTTCTCCTATAGTACTTTACTTTTTTGAAATTGGTTGTTTTTTTACATGATAAGCTTCATCATTTGGGCATACAAATACTATGGTTTGTAGGTTTATTATTATATGGTTAAACTTTTATAGTTTTGAAGATACAGTCGTTTTCAATTGCCACGATTTTTGTGGTGGGATTGGGAAAACTGTTTTTGAGGTTGTTTAAACATAATATTTATAATTTTTATAATTATTATAGAATTTATGTATTTTTAAACCAGGTTATAAAGCATGCATTTAACTACTTTTCGTGTAGTATAATGGATTATTAGGATAATTGAATTTTGTATATCACTTATTTAAAGTAATTTTTTTTAAATTAAAGTAGTAGTAATAAAAGTAGTTTAATGTAAGTTATACACGTATATATGAGTATAATAAAGATATTAATTATTTTCTTGAATAAATATTATCTAATTCTTTTCTTTAAAATAAAGTATTTTAAATTAATTTTTTTTTTATGTTATTATAATTTTTGTACAAAGGATTTTTCATTTGTAATGCTTATATCAGGTATGTCAGGTAACCTAAATGAGACAGAGTTTGCAACATCTTTCTTTTACAGCTATGTATTATTGTTAAAAAAGTTTAATTATTGGTTAGCTTTTATGTAATTATTGTTATGGGGAGAAAAAGAATAGTTTGCAATATATGTTATTGTTATTAATATTTCAGTATTAGGTGATGGGTTTGTTTGCCACATTTTTTTCTCGTTATTTGCCACTCGATTTTGGTTTTATTGCCCATATTTACCCTTTTTAATGACAAGCCAGATTTTAGGTTTCGGTATTCAATGGCATTTGCCAAAGGTTCCTTTTTCCTTTATTTTTATTGGTATACTTGTGAGAGTGAATGTGAACGAAAATCTTTAGCATTTGAACAATTATTGGCAAAAATATATGTTCTTAAAAAAAAAAATAAAATTAACGAAAATAAAGGTTTTATAAATTAATTTCCATTTTACATACATTATTAATGGTTTGTATTTACTAAATGTACGTTTTTAGAGGTTTTTTAGCCTTGTTACAAATTGCACATGTTTCCAATTGACAACGTGTTTTCAATTCACCACTTTACGGTATAATTTATTATATATTATAATTATATATATATATATATATATATATTATATATATAATTTATAATTATATATTATACGGTATATATTATATTATATTATTTATATATATATATTCCGGTATATATTAGAATTTTTTTACAGACATCCTTTATCGAAATATTATAATATATGAAATATTATATAATATATTATATATTTATATTTATATATATATTATAATATGTATATAGCATAATAGATGGGGGGTAGGCGGGGGTGCAAGGGGGGGAATTGCCCTAAATTCTTGGCGAATAATTGACAGTGCTAATATGTTTGCAGGACGACATTTTTAAGGGGTTTTAGTAGAAGAAAAGATATATATGATAGAGTAATGAAGGAGTAATTACCTGCTTGCAAACAGTATTATAAACACATTTTTTTTTTGGTTTAGTGTTTTCGTTTTTCACATTGGCTTGAAGTCAACTAGCTGTGTGTTTTTTTTACAGCTATTCTGACAGTATTTATGCTAAATAACTCGTCAGTATATAGAATTTGGCGGCTGGCAAGCGTGTTATTATATATATTAATCTCTTATATTATTTATAGTATATATATTATATTATATTTTTTTATTATATATATATATATTATATATATTATATTATATAGTATAACAAACCTTGCTGCCCGCCTAATGTAAGTGTATTTTCAAGTATAATATTATTTATATATATATATATTATATATTATATTATATATTATATTATATATTATATATTCTCTTTTATATATTATATATATACGTTATATATTATAAATATATTATATATATATATATATTTTATATTATATATATAATATAATATATATATATTAATATATATATTTATTATTAATATAAAGGTTGGGGATTTTTTTGATTTTTTTAGAACATCAATTTTTTTTGTTTTTTTTTTGATTTTTTGGGATTTTTTTTTGTTTTTTTTCCGTTTTTTTTTTTTCACTATGTACCATATTATTATATTATATTATATCTTATATATAAATATATATATATATATATATTTATATTTTATATTTAGTATATTTATATATATATTTATTATATTTTATAACTTAGTAGAAGCGGCAGAATCAATTAGTGTGACATTCAACCCTGTAAAAATGAAGATTAAATGTATTTTTATAATATTATTTAATTAATGTGTATTATAATTAAGATCAATGGGGCTATAGACTGTCCCATCCAAATATTATATTAAGAATAATATTCAAGGCATTGGCCTCTAAATGCCTTTTTTTTCTAGTCAATCATTATTTATAATGAATATTTAGGAAAGCTCGGCATTGACCCACTGGCATGTTTCGTCAGATCATAATAAATAAGAGTACTTAAGAAGCCAGCATGGTTTTTTGTAGAGTGAAGTCACCAAGAAAATAAATCTATTGCCTCAATTAGGAGCCGATTGGGCTATTCTAGAATGTCAGTAACCCATAATAAATAATATAAAAGGAATTACTTAGATTCGCATGGGCCTTTAGGCTGTCCAGTCATACATATTTTAATTAAAAATAAATAATTAGAAATAATGACACCGCTGGAAATGTCACAACTCATAATAAATAAATATATAATTTTATTAAATAACCGGAAATTAAGAAGAAGCCATGCTATCTTGATATAGGCATGCATATTGTAATAGGGTTGTTAACTACTTTGGATAGTTGCAACAGGAGGCTTGCTTGGTGTACCAAAATAAGCAAGATTTAAGAAGCGATCAATGAACTTTTGGGTTATCTATTCTTTTTTGAAGGAGAAGTTGTGAGCAATTAGTTGGGGTAGTGAGTTAAGGTTATGTGACCATACTTAGTTATTAATGCATGTGGATGGTTTGGGTATCATTAATATAAGATAACATTCAGAGATGGGCCTTTTAGACTGTCAGTCAACCCATAAATTATAAGAATCAACTTTATTCTTAATATTCATTAATGATCTTTCGAGCTGCTTATCTATAGATAGCGATGCGGCTTCTTCTGAATTTTATTCTTATTTTTAATATATTAAAGTTTGACTGGGACATTCTATAGGGGCCGATGGACTTTATAATTATTATTCTTAATTATTAATTATTGTGGGTTGATGGACAGTCTAGGTAGGCTCATGTGTCTTCTTAATTATAAATAACAATTATAATAATTAACATTAATTATTTTAAAATTATTCTTTATTCTTATTTTTATGGTTTGATGGGGCACTTCTAGCGAGGGGCTAAGTCAGTTCTCAATTATTAATTTTTTTGGGTGAGATCTGGGACGTATAAAAGGAAAGGAAAGTATTATTACTTGATTTAAAATGGTTTGACTGGCACATTTAGGATAATGTGGCTTAATTATTATTTTTTAATTATTATTATTGGTTGATGGGACAGTTAGATGGCCCATGCGGGTTTTAAGTATTCTCTTATTTATTATTTTTTATGGGTTGCTGGGGACAATTCTAGAGGGGGTAATGCAAGCTTCTTAATTATTTTCTTGATATAATTAAGAAGCTGCATTAACCTCTTTAGAATGTTCCAGTCTAATAATAAAAAGGAATAATACTTAAGAAGCCGTGGTCTCTTTGCCTGTCCCAGTACCAATAGATTATATTAGAGCTCGCATTGGCACTACTAGAATGTTCATCCAGTCAACCCTATAAATATAATAAGAATAAATACTTAAAGGTATTGGCCCTTTTAGATGTCCCAGTCAACCAATAAAGTTAATCAATTAGAAGTAGTTGGCCCTCTAAATGTCTCATCCCAGTAACATAATAAATATAATAAGATAATTTTACTTAGAAAGCCTCATGGTATATAGACTGTCCATCACATATATATATATATATATATATATATATATATATATATATATTATAATATATTATATATATTATATATATATATATATATATATATAGGTATCTTTTTCCGTCTCTTAAGACATGAACAATTACTTACTGTATTTACTGATTGAAAACGTTAAGAGCATTTGGTATGGGAAACTGTCCAGTCAACCATAACCAAATATTAATATATATATATTTATATATATATATATATTATATATATATATATCTTATATTATATATATATATATATATATATATATATATTATATTATTATAATAATATTATCATAAGATATTAAGAACGCGCATTGAGCTCTAGAATGTCTCAACTATAAGTATATGAATATACTTAGAAGCGCATGATTTTTTTAGATTGTCCCAGTAACTATAAAATTAAAATTTTAAGAAGTGGACATCTCTAGAATGTCCAGTCAACTCATAATAAATTAAATAATAATAAGAATTATACTACTACTACTACTAGTTATTAGACTGTCGCAGTAACCAATAATATTAATATTAAAAATAATATTAAGAAGCGATTGACTAGAATGTCCCGTACTCATAATAATAAGATATTTTTAGAAGCCGCATGGTGCTTTTTAGATTGTCCTAAACAATAAAAATTAATATTAAGAAGCCATGGGCCACACTGCTAGAATGTTCAGTCAACCCCATAATAAATTATAGAATAATACTTAAGAGCCGAATGGGTATCTACATGACAACTTCACGACCCTATTTTATATCAAGCAAATCTAACTACTCGTTGCTTTATGTTGTGCCCTCTCCAGCATATTATGGTCTGCTCACTAAGGGTAGTTAAATTGTAGAAATATTCAAATACTGGCCTAATTGTATTATACGACATTGTGAAAAAACAATATATATATTATCTGGCCTCTGGATTAATTTTCCAAAATTGTTTAACTTCCTAGGGCCCTGTCTGGGTTCAAATTTACAATGGAAAAATGAAACAGCAGCACTAAAGAATGTTACAGATTAGGGTATATGGCCTAGTTTTTGTTGCATTGAAAAAATTATATTAAAAACTTCATATTTATATATAGTTTTTTTATTTTTTTTTCTTTGGAATTATCCAAAAATATACAATTATATAAAATTATAAAAATATAAAAAATCAAAAATCAAAAATAAAAAATATCATGTTTATTTAAAATCAAGTTAATAAAATCATTGATTTTTTTTTTTTTAAATGTTTGGATTTTTTTCGTGGCATGCATGTAATATATATTATATTTATATATATCATATTATTTAATTATTTATATATTATATTATTTTATATATTATATTTATTATTGTAGGCGGGAGTAAACTTATCCTCCGGGTCACTCTGTGTATTTGCATTCTGTCAATTGTCAGTCCAAAACATCGAATTAGTTTATAGAGTGTAAAGATTGTAATATGTATTTATGTCTTCGGTATATTTTTTATGACTTTATTATAAGTCATTAATTTTGTGAATTTTTTTTTTCTTTTTCTGAGCTCTATAAATCGGGTAAATTTTAGGCTTCTTGCCTAAGAATCATACAGGTAAATAATTGTTAAATTATGGTACGGAAGGATGATAAATAGTTCATTACACTTAATGCAGAATTGTTGGAGTTCTTCAGGCTAGGATAAAAAAACAATATGTTTGTATATAAATTTGTAATGGGCAATTACGGTCGCAGGTTTAAAAAACTTTGCGTGGGGCAATTCGGTCAACATTGAAAATTTTTTATTCAATTTAAATTTTTTTATAATCTTTTTTACAAAAATATATTTTATTAATGTTTAAAATATTTTTACACTTTTAAACAGCAAATGCGTAGGTAAGTTTTCTTGTCGGCTATCAGGTATCTAATTTTTATTCAGCAAGATGGTCACAATTAGCACAGTAACAGGGAGGATACACAGGGATAACTTTGATGATGATGTTGCTAGAAACCTTAAGGCAGTTTTCGTTCGTTGCATTGGTTCTTAGAAACGTAATATGCCTAAAATGCACAAATTTCAGTTCGTTTTTTGTAAAAGCGCAAAATCGTCAAAAAACGCTCACGAAACGTAAAGAATTTCTTAATTCTGTGTGTTTAATATAGAATACAAAAGAATTAAGGAAATTCCTATACGTTTGGTGAGCATTTTTTTACCGAGATTTTGCGTTTACGCAAGAAAACGAACGCCAAACTCGACATATTTATTGTTTTCAAAACAATTCTCTTTAAATAATATTGTAATCCAATTATGCTTTTAAAAAGAGACCTAAAACGCTTGAACTTGCGTTCATTTTAAAACGCTTGAGTTTGCGTTCATTTTGTTAAAACTCGCAAAATCCGTAAAAAAACGATCACCAAACGTAAAGAATTTCGTTAATTCTGTAGTAATGACAAAAGAATAAAAAGAAAATAGCACCTTACGGATAAGGAATTCCTTACGTTAGGCGAGCCTTTTTTTAAAGATTTTGCAGTTTGACAAAAATGAACCGCAACTCGAACATTTTATTACGCTTTTCGAACCCAATTTCTTAATATAATATTGTAATACCATTGTTAAATGGAAACTGAACTTATATAATTTTTAATAAAAACACTTTACTTGAGGATTTTTCAGGGATGTGAAATTGAAAGTGGAGAATTGCCGCACAAAATGTGCGGGACTTGTCCCAGTTAACTATCGGGCTATAAATTAATCTTATTATATTACATACAATTTACTACATATTTACACCTAAAGGATAACATTAACATATAAAAAAAAATTCTAAAAAAAAAAAAAATAAAGTCTCCATAGAACTTAGCACTTTTGAGTACCTGGATTTTGGCGCATTGCCCCGTTAACGGTATTAATTTATATATAATACGGTTATATACTTTATTATATATATATATATATATATATATTAATATAATATATTATATATATATATATATTATATAATATTTTTTTTATTCTATATATATTATATATATATACGGTATATATATATATATATTATATATATATTAATAGTATATATATACTATTATAATATATTCTTATATTATATATATATATATATATATATATATATATATATATATATATAATATATTGTATAAATGAACTATATTCTTTCTTTCTTTCATCTCCCACTAGATATGGGGAAGTAAGGTGCGTGACAAGCATTGGAAACGAAAAGCAGTAGAAGAAATACTGCAAAGTCAAAGAAAGCCCAGCCCTACCGCCCCTCTGTACCATTAATTAGTAAGAACTCGTCGCAATCAGAAAATGCACCTAGAGCTTACGGTAACGCAACGATGCCTCACGTATGGTAATATTTGTCACGTGAAGCCTGATTTTGTTGATATGGGCCACAACATGAATACTCCTTACGCAACCCCACCAATCAGACTAACACCCGCCATTCTCTCTATCATGCACCTTTCTTCTCGTTGCCAACTCCATTCTCTCCTGCAACATTCCTTTACTTATTCAATCCTATGGCTATATATATATATATATATATTATATATATATATATATATATATATATATATATATATATATATATATATATATATATATATATATATATTATATATATATATATATATTATAAATTTTATATATATATATATATATCACCTGAGAACATTCTTCATAATCTTCATATTCTGGATGTAAATCTTCCAGTTTGATATCAATTTCAGATTTGATATCAATTTCAGATTTGATATCCATTTTAATATTTATTTTAATGGAAATATATTACAAACTCTTAACAACCTGTAAAGAAAAAAAATAAAACATTCATTGACAAAATGTCAATGAAATAATTTAGAATTAAAATCTTATAGCCTATAAAGTTTTGAGAATAGGTGATAAATATTTTATTTCTTCTATGTTTGGTATTGCAAAAAAAAATTTAAATTATGACTTTATTATTATTTTTTTTTGTATTCAACTAAAATTTTAAAATTGAGGTAAATTTAATGCTGAAATACTTTTAAATTGATTGTCTTTCTGAGATACCTTTACCAGAAGTTGCCTGAAGTATGGAAGTTGTCACATTTGAAGTTTTATTAGCATATGAATTATGAAGTATTTGTTGTCCTGAGTTAAGAAAAGGATTTCTCTGCTTGTAAACATTCCATGCACAAATTACCTTCGCTTTCAAACCCCAATCTTTAGAAAGGATGCATTTGTGTGTGTGTCTGGATTAAAAGATTTTTGTTTCATGATTTACAGAGCAGAACTCACATTTTAAGGGACCTGTACAATTCTTAATAGGGTAGCTTATAATTTGGCCTCGCTTCATGTGTGATCTAAATTTTGATTACTAGAATGTCTGGTACTTATGCTAAGAATATTTATTCATATTGAAATTTTTTTTTCTCCTTACTTGCGGGGGTAATGACCAGTGAGCTTAAACAGGCTCATCTTTTGAACACAAGCATACAACCACAATGGTACAGTTTCATAAACATTGCGTTTGGACAGATAAGCACTGAGTTCTCGTAGAGGCGGCGATGTATAGCCAAATATAAAAAATTGAATTTTTAAATAAAAGTACCTGTGTTCTTGGAAATCTCATCAACTGCATTTAATCAAACCATTTTTGGCTTTCTTTAGGATTCCATAACGATAAAATGTTTTTAAGGTTAACGACGATGCTCCCAATGATTATCTTGAGCCCTTATCTTCACTATACTATTTCATATTTAAACAGAACCACCAGAAAATGGTTTTTATTATTTCACACTGGGTACAATGGGAGATAAAGGAGAATCTGTCATTTTCAGATATGAATTCGAGTTTTTTAGTTGAATAGAATATGTTTTGGTTCTTCTCCTCATAAGAATCTGTAATGCAATTTCGGATGTCAACTCTCCAAAATGAATGAAGATGAAGGAAACCATTTTGCTTATTTTCAGTTTCAATCAAAGTTCCTGTTGAACAACTGGAAAGTATTCAGGTATCTCAACAAGATTAGATTACTCAAAGGTTGTGTGCTATAGTGGAGAATCCATAATATTATTCCTTATATCCTGTGCATTAAAGGAATCAAACCAGATAAATATCCCAGTTCTTATTCAGGAAAGAGTGAGAAAAGAGGTCTTGATGCAATGTTCAATTTTATTATAACTCACCTTTTCCTAACAATTATAAAATAGCTGAAGCAGGGACAGGGGCATCAGTGAAAACGACTACCTTCTGAGAGGTCATGTAGGTACCGATAAATTTCAAGGCCCATTAATACGATGGCAACAGTTTCTTGATTCTATCAGACATATCTGCAAATATCTGGCAAAAGGCACAGTATGAGGGATAATCTCTTCTCCATGTTGTGAAATCGATCATTACAAGTAAATGGCAGATGTATATAGGAAGGAGATATGAAGAAACCTTTGAGATAGGCACAATTGGTGGTAATAAGTTTGATATTTGAATGCAAATTAGAGATGCCCTATAACTGACCAACGTGTTCGGTATTTTTGGCGTATAAAATATCTATTAATCATTATTGCAGCCTAGTTACTCAGTTCATACATTAAATTATTGAAAATTTACTTTAGAAAATTGTTCATCCATCATGGATGAATTTAAAAAAAATATTTTTTTTTTTAGTAATAGCTAGGTGCCCATTCTTGTACCAATATTGAGAAAAGTTATTTTTATACAAAGAAAAACAGTTTTCTATTATAACTCAACATAAGGAAAATTACAAAGCTTAAATTAATAGCTCTAGGTGACATGCGTCACTGTAATCACGAACGTTCTAAATGGGAGATTTACACATTAACTTTTTCTTCATCAAGCAAGTCTTGATTTTTGATTTTTATAGCATCTTCTTCTGTTAAAGCCTTCAGTTTTAACATACTTTCTCTGCTCTTCAAGTTTAATGATCTGTATGGATAATATTGTTTTTTCTCAAACCTTTTTTATTCTCTTCTCTTTTCTTTCTGTTATTGACGTCTTTAAGATGTTCTTTTCATATCTCTATGGGCAGCTCTTACTTTGGTCAACTTATTTTTGAGTGATAGGAACTTTATGAATACTTTCAAGAGATCTTATAGCATTGTGCACTGTTCTCTGAGAAATCAGACTATGTTTGCTTTCAGATTCTCCACTAAATTGATTATTTATTAGAAACCTCTCTCCAGTGCATTCCATGCAAAAATATAGTCTGTTTATAACTTGCCAAATTCCGCATAACATTGATGTTCTCAGTGTGCTATAGAAGAAAAAAACTCATAAAGTCTCTTAGAATGTAAACAACATCAAAATATTTTGAATTTTTATTTCAAGTGGTGCTTCACTGCAAAAGTAGAGTATTGACGAGCTTATTCTTTATTCTGCAGCAAAAGATCTGTGATTGGTTATGGTGTACAATGGCTCTAAGCAATAAATCAAATCTTTGTTTTCCTTGTTCTGGCTGACTGATGAAATACTAATATAGGATCCAATGATGAGAGGCCATTGGACAGGCTTGTACTTCAGAGGCATGTTTCTAATACCTTTTCTGTCTTTTTTGTTGACAGTCTGGCATTCAAGTTTGTCATGTAAATCTTATGCAAAAAGCTTAGTTGTTGGTTGTAGCAGCATTTTTACTGGATCTTCAGAATCTTTCCATACATATTAAGCTACGTAAGATCATGTGTAATATCTGTGAACAGAATGAACCAGGTTTCAGTTTGTCATCCAATTGACTGCTCATTATTTTTCAGCTTTTTCTTCCTGGGAATTCATTACTAAATAAGAATCAAATACCTTCAACGACTGCACAAAAATCCAAAATCAGTTTGTCAAACCTCAAAAAAAAAAAAAAAAAAAAAAAAACACTAAAAAGTATAATTCCTAAAAGAGAAGATTAAGTCATAGTCATACAGTCTAAAACACATCCTCAAGATACCAATCACTCATCGGAAAGATGAACTTGAACATACTTCTACAACAATAGGAAAGATTAGGTAAGTGAACTAAAATAGAAAGAAACAGGATGAAAGTAGAATTTTTATGGAATGTCATTCCTCACCCATCCTTTTCATTCACTTATCAAAATACATCTCTTATAATTTTATTGTTAATGAAAAACAAATGTCTAAAAAGAATGTAACTAGGTCCATAATTTATGTTTACATTTGTTGCGAGAAATTTTTAAATTTTTGCGAGAAATGTTTTAATTACGCCCCGACGTAGCATCTGAAAACAACGTAAGGCAGCCTTTCCTGCCTTTATTTATCAACGATTTAGAAGACAATATACTCTTTAAATTTAAAATAAATTAGTTTATGACTGACGGCATAAAGTTTGAAATCAATTGAACTTTGAATTATTTTTTGCTCATAATATTCGGCAAGGAATAATGAAAGCAGGCAGATATAATAGTTTGTAGAAACTGTTGAAAGTTTATCTTACAACAATTCCGCTTATAACAGATTTTTAAAATCCCAGCATAGACTCTAAATAAATTGTGAAGAAAAAAAAAAAAAATTTAATTTGGCGGTCTCTTTAGAAAAAGTTCAGACTCGATAAGTTTGTAGAATTATTCCATAGCTTATTTTCTGTTTTCTAGCACTGTGGCGATCACAGATACTGTAGAAGTAAAAAAAAAGAAAAACGTAGCCTGTAATCATATTTGCAGAAACAATAAAAGAACATAGTTGCCATGTTATTTCTATTGGAACCATAGTTACAAGTATAATTCAGAGATGTAGCATAGAATACAGATAATATAATTATTATATTATATAATATATATATATATATATTTATATATATTATATATATTATATATATAATATTATTTATATATATATATATATATTATATATAGGTATATATTATATTATATTCACAGCCCAGTAGGGGATATAATATATATTAGTATAATTGATATATATATATATGATATATATATATATTATATATATTAATAATATATATATATTATATATTATATTATATATATATATAATTATAATATATATTATTATACAGCCCAGTAGGGGATATATATTATATTATATATTATTATATTATATATATAATATATATATATATATATAATATATATATATAGATATATTTTATATTTATATAATTTATATATATATATAGTATCACGGCCCATTTTATGGGAGCTCAAGCCGAGGGGGAACAGATGCGGGACAGTTTCATACTCGGTCGTTGGAGGGGCGGAGCAACCCCGCACATCCCAAATACCAAAGACGGGGTTCTGGAGACCCTCTCCGCGAGAGGGGGGGAAATAGTCCAACTGTCGTTTCCCCCGGAAGGCGAGAGAACCACCGACTCCCTGATCGGGGGCGGTTCTAGCCCTTGGGGTACCCATTAAGTTTGAAAAAAAAAATAATTTTTTTAAAATCGATACAGGAGATATCTCAGAAATCCTAATTTTGACGATTTGCAAATCACAGTTATAACATCCTAAATTTCCTTCAACATCCCTTTGCAAAAGGTGCTGCCCTTTCTCTCTGCGGGAGAGTATATGTCACACTTGGCTATTCCCACTTCCACATTTGTTTGGTCCTGAACTCCTCTACGGAAATCTAGCCACCTGCTGGGCCTTGTTAAAGGTTTCATTCCTGTCTCATTCCGTAGTTCACGGTGAATTTACTCAGTGTTCTGCTGACGGTGCTCTACAAACAGAGAGACATTATTGGCGCGTCTGAACGCAACTCTCTATACTCCCCTCATGACTTCAATTTGTTTATGGCTACTTGGTTGCACCCTGCTCGAATTCTATTACCTGTAACCAAGACCACATCTTATGTCATTTAATTCAGATTCGCTTAGAAGAGCGCCCAGCAAGCTCTTAAAACCCTCATTCTAACACAGTACAATTGTATCCGCTGCATCAAACAATATTCTTCGGCTGCTCCTCCCGTTACAGAAACAATCCTTCTAGTGTCGGTGACCATCTCATGTACGGGGTAACTGGCAATGAAATTGCTGATAGAGAGCAAAATGGCCTCTTTCTTTTAGGCAGCTGTTCAGGTACATCCTGGATTGGCATTCGAGCAAGAGTAACTTTATTACTTCAGTTTTATAAGTGTGTTTGACTTTGTTATGTAAATTATATAAGGAATATAAAGTTGAGCATTGGTGATTGATCTTCCTCCCCGCGAAAGCCCTTACAGAGTGATACTTTGCACGCCTTCCATAATTGGCCACACAATATCACTCTAGGAGTCACATATTATGCACGTTATAATTCACAGTCACTATATTTCACGGGACCCTTCCCTCCTCCATCTGCAAATTTTGCGACGTCATAGCCCGCATCTGTTCGTTATATTTAATTGATTGTTTCCGATCAACTGGACCCATGCATCGGTCATTTTCCTACTTTAATGATCCATGACACCTTTCTAAGATTAATTAATCACCATCTTAACTGAACTTTCCCATTTAGAGTAACTCTATTTTCTTTATCTCCAACTCCTTCTCTTCTTTACAACATATGATATTGTTATGTAATCTTAAGACTAATAAGTGTTAGGCAATTAATTTTATTTAGTTTTTATTTATTTTGACTGAATATTCATTTCGCCATTCCAAATTTTCCTTGACATTTAAAAATACTGTATATTGCGGACGCACCCATGAAGTTATTTAGAACGTGACTCAGCGTGGCTGCTTTTTTTGCGAGCCGTGGTGGGGTCCTGTACATTGAAAAACAAATTGGTGACAAATAAACAAATGTAACAGAGCCATAAATTTAGAATAAAGACTCTCATCATTTTATTCCTGGAAGGTATTTCTCTGAGCGATATTATATAACTCTCTTCGATGCTATTACGTGAGGTATAAAATAAGTTGCTTGTCGATTATGATAATATCTTTAATGATTGGAGTACAAATGATACAATTTGTTAGAATAGACATGGTCGTTGAGTGGAAGACATTTATTTTACTTACATCGAGAGGCCGTACTGGCAGACGTGTTCATTAAGTTCTTACATGACGCTTAACCTACATCTAGAGTAACGTCATGTATGTTACTGAAAGTTAGCGACTTTAATTCTGGCCTGTATTTTATTTTAGTTGTTACTATGGGCCGTGGGTGAATGATAATGCTGCCGCATTGACCTATTTTGAAGAATTTTTCGCTGACTTTTGTTTGCAGAAATCACACATTTCTAATGTTGATGACGGAGGAGTTGGTTGTTGTTCACGACTCACAGAAAGAAAAGAACTTTCTCATATT
>JABUQX010039943.1:12500-17420 GCA_015478945.1 Trachelipus rathkii | reverse complement strand
GCTACCTACCGCCTACCTAATAATACGCCCTTGAATATATTATATTATATCACTACTAAATCATCTATATATATAGTTAGCCGTATAATATATATATAGCAATATATATATATATAATATCATATATATAAATATTATATACAATTCTAATTATATATATTTATTATATATATATATACCCGTAACTATACGTGTGTCGTTATTGATTTGAACATTAAGATTTCATTAGTTTAATTTGTTTAAATAATTTACTACTTAACGGAGGTATTAGTGTGTTAAGCAATGAGGAATTTTACAATCCTAATGGAAGCATTATCTTAATTATTTGTCGTTTTCTATTTTTGCTTTTTCATTTTTTACGTTGTTTTGGGTGAACTGGCCAACAAACTTTACACGCATAAATTTAAATATATTTGTGTCTTTTTTCGAGTACACTTGAATAGCGGAGGGCTGAGATTATTTTATAGTCTATCGAACCCATTGCATATATTTTAAATATATATATATAATTCATATATATAATTATTATATATGATATATATATTATATATATATATATACAATATATATTAAATATATATAAAAACTATACTATATATATATAGTATACCGGTATATATATATAATATATATATATAACTATATTGATATATATATATTATATATATATAATATATATATAGGTCTAGTATATATATATTCATAGTATAGTATATAAATAATATATATATAATTAGGGATGTACCTGAACTCGAATTTAGAGAGTTTCCGGTTCTGGGCTGAACGTAACTTGTTCCGGCCGGAACTAACCGAACTTTCTACTTTTTCAAAAGTCTCTTTCTTAAAAAATTCAGTAATTGATTGTCATTTACTCAGTTATGACTATTACACATAAAAAATAATATAGAAAATGATATATTATATAAGCAGGAGGGAAGATGATAAAATGAACTCGACTCTATAGTTTCGAAACTTAAAAATGAAACAATGATCTTCACAATATTTTCACATTCTAGAACAATGTTGTTTTTTTTTCTTGAGATTTTTTATTTTTTAGATACAAATTGCGTTTTAATTAATTATTTTTATAAAATTGGTAAATAATCCTACATTATTTACCTAATATAATAATACGTTAGTACATATAATTATTATTGTATTTTAATTCACGGTTGTTTACTATGTATATAGATTGAGGTACTGTCTATAGAGACTACATTTATACATTTTCTTTTGTATCTTCTTCATTTAAAAATTACTGAAACTACATTACTGGAATTTTATTTATTAGTCATAGATGAAAATATATTAGAAAAATTAGCCTTTCTAATTAGTCCGAAAAATTAATTATTTTCTGAAAGAAAACTATACTCAAAAAGATAAAAAAAAATATTAACAGTCATGATTTTTTATAAAAAAAATCCACGTAAAAACATCAGTTGATTTAAATAATTTTGCATTTCTTTTGTGCCAACCCTGCTCTAGAATCTAGGCCTGGGGATAAATTTCAATAACAGCGGTATTATTATTATTATTTATATTATTATTATTATTATTTTATTATTATTATATTATTATTTTATAGTCATTATTTATTATTATTATTTACCATTATCTATTTATTATTATTATTATTATTATTATTTATTATTATATATTATTATTATTGCTATGATTATTGATTATTATTTATAGTTATTATTTATTTATTATTCATTATTATTATTTTATTATTATTAGTTATTATTATATTATTATTTATTATTATTAAACTGGTCAACAAAAAAAAGGTAAATTTTTTTCTTGGATGGACTTTTGTTGCAGATATATAGTAATTCGCAGGTGCTGATTCCATATATAATCTCGGATATTTGCTGTATCACATCCCGTTCTCGTGCAATCCTGGATCCCTATTTGCATATTCCCTAAGGGAATGACAAAATTTTTGGCGCACTTTACAGTAGGCTGTATAGACGCTACCTTCCCAATATATCTACAGTAGCAGCAAGTTTACTGCGGCGATATTCGGGAGCATGCGGTAACTTTAGTACGTCTACATGTAGGATGCAACTGACCTGGATGATGGTCATCATCCATCTGTAAATACAGTCGGATTTGTCCGTCATTGGTTACACCAGTGGGTAACTGACGATCTTGCCACGAGGAGGTTATTGCCGAAGTTTCCTCTAAGCTGTTCTGGCTTCGAGGTTGCAGAAAATGACTACTGGGCCATGGCACCGAGTAACATTTTATCTTAACAGAGAAGCAGAGCCTGCGGAGGCTCTTCCAGTCAGATGCTAACCTTGTGTATTCTGCAGTGGAAAGTTGCAGGCCTACTACCGCTATGGGACTCCAGACACGATGTAGGTGAAGTGGCGACTGTTTAATGATGACCACTATCCAAGAGCAGAATTTAAAGTGTGATTTGTTATTAACACACGGCAAAATATAATGCTTTCGGTTCCAGTAGTGGGTAACTCGGTTAACGGAATGAAGAAGGAAGTATGCAAATAATCAAGGGACAGTTTTATGGAGACGGGCTACAAGATACATATCAGGGTAAATGGGACGGTTTAATATGCCGTCCAAACCTCAAAATGGGTATAACATTGCTGCTCGGACAGCAAGCAGGTTTCACCAAAATCAATCAAATATCGCGCCAAAATATTCCATGTGCTACTTGGAATCAGCCGAGAGCGACAAAAGAATCACTGCGACCAAAAGAAAATGCGCCCACCGAGGGGGACCTGTTATCCGCAAGGTGACAGGACATCGTATACGTCAGAACCACTTGTATACAGAGAGAACTCTCATATTACTTCCAACTACACATAAAACTATGGTTTTGAGAAACAATTGTGAACGGGCCCTAGACCAATGATCGAAGTGAATGCTCCGCTATATTATGCTCAAAAGTTATCTCGAGTTATCTGATGAATGAAAGAAAAAAAGCTGACGATCATCTTAAAAATATGCCAAACACAAATAGATTATGAGTATAAGGGAAATGAAGCCCTAGAGATATGCTACAGCATAATACACAAAATGTTCTATATAATAAATTACTAAATAAATAAAAAATATATTATAATAACTATTAAAATATAAAAAAATAATACCAAATAGCGTAAAAAAAAAAAGAGTAAATAAACACAAAAAAAAAAACGAAGTAAATACAGAAAACATAAAAAAAAATAGAAAGTATAGTGGTATAACATCAAAAAGATATAATCAGAGAATAAATCGCAATAACTATTTACTCAAGTAAATACAGCGAAATAAAACAAAAGTAACATCCTAATACTATATATACATATATTATATCCGACTATATATATATACTATATATAACTATATATATATATATATTTCATATATAGTATATTATATAGTATATATACTATATATATATATATATATATATAATATATATTATTATATATATATATATATATATTATATTATATATATTAAATTAAAAGTTGCGCTTTAGTGGGTATGACTTGATTCTTGAGACGAGAATGTAACTTGCCTTTAAATTTATATTATTATTAATTTTCTTTTTTTTATTATTATATAAAGTTTAATCTCCTCTGCTTATCTTCCTGATAAAGATTTCCTGATAGAATCTTTCCTTTTTTTTTTTTTTTTTTTAAGTTAAAATTATTTTTTTTTAGAAAATCTTCGCCTCCGTTCTTAAGATATCCCTGCCTTTATTCCATTTTAGTTCATTCTCTCTCTCTCTCTCTCTCTCTCTCTCTCTCTCTCTCTCTCTCTCTTCTCCTCTCTCTCTCTCTCACACACACACACCACACACACACACACACACACACACACACACCTCTCTCTCTCTTTCTCTCTCTCTCTCTCTCTCTCTCTCCTCTCTCTCTCTCTCTCTCTCCTCTCTCTTCTCTCTCTCTCTCTCCTCTCTCTCTCTCTCTCTCTCTCTCTCTCTCTCCTCTCTCTCTCTCTCTCTCACTCACTCGTCTCGTTTCTTATTTTGTAGACTTTGAAGATTAGCAATCAATCATGCGACTACGATTTGGATTTTCATTATGAGTAATAGGGAGAGTGGCTGAGAGTGAGAGAAAGAGTATGATGAGAATGTCTTTGTTTATTATTTTTATTTTTGGGAAAATAAACCTTTTTTTTTTCTAATGATTTGGTAAGCTTGATAAATGGTACTTCATCATAGTTTTTGATATTGCTGTCTTTTGCTTTTAAAATGATGAGTGGTTTAATGATAGTTTATCTCCATCTATCTATCTATCTATCCTATCTTCTATCTTCTATTTATCTATCTATCATATCAATCTATCCTATATATATATTATATATATATATATTATCTATATATATATATATATAATATATATATATATATATATATATATATATATATATATATATATATATAATATATATATAATTATATTATGTATATAGTATAAATAATATATATTATATATATATATATATAATTATATATATATATATTATATATATATATATATAATACTAGATATACTTATATATGTTATGTCCCAAGGTAAGTTGGTACTCCAATATCGGCGTGTTACTACTTGCAACGTTCCTTTCACTGTTCATAGCAGACCGGAAGCATTTTCTTGAAGCTGTGTTTGTTCACGTGTGTACAGTTATTTTTATGTTTCCATCGTGCTCAAAATTATGACCCTTTCAACTTCATTTTCATTTTCGGAGCTAGATCTGGGCTGTATGTAGGTATGGAGTATGTGGAATACTTGAAGGTTTTTCTGCCGCCCGAGATTCTATACAATTGAGAGCGCAGTGTGAGATAGCGCATTCGGTATCGTGGTGCAGCACCCAATGGTCCTGCAATGTTCTGTTTCTGATTTCCGCTTGAATCGTTTCGGCAGTCTTTCGCAAGACATTCTTTGT
>JABUQX010039943.1:0-5000 GCA_015478945.1 Trachelipus rathkii | reverse complement strand
ATTGATGACGGAGTGAAGAAGAACAGGAGAAAAGAGAATCAAACCCTGGAAATTTAGACTAGAGAAAGAAATACTACAGTTAAGAAAGGAGATTTCCATCTTAACGTGATTTCAGAAAAATCAATTAAGATCTGAAACATCAACAGGAAAAGTACAAAATATAATAAGAAGAGAAAGAGTTAGATAAGGCAGTAAATTAGTTCATGCGATCACTAGAAGAAAATTAAGTCTTGCCGCAAAAAGTAAAAGGTTAAGATATAAACGAAACGAAAAACAAAATGAACAAAATCGAATGTTTAAACAAGATCCTGGAAGATTTGACAGAAAGCTGAGAAATGACGAAATCTAAGTCACTGAACTTCCAAGAAAAGAGGAGATTGAAAGATTCTGGAAAACATCTGTGAAAATGAAAGACAACATAACAATGAATCGGATTGAAAGGAAGAAATAATAAATTATCAGCAAATCAATAATATTAATGAAATGAAATTTGGAGAAATAAGTAAAAATAATTAAAGGAAGTCCACATGATGTTTAATAATTGGAAAGCACCTAGACCTGATAAAGTCTAGAATGTATGGTTAAAGAAAGTCACAGTACTTATCAGCCCCTTACAAAATGTTTAAACAAATTGATAGATGGAAGTCATTGCAGAATGGTTGGCAATAGGAGAAACTAACCTCACCAAAATCTGAAGAAACTAAATATCCAGCAAAATACAGACCTATAACATGTTTACCTACCGTGTACAAAACTCTAACAGCAATAATAGCATCTAGAATATTCAAACATGTAGAAAACAATAATATAATAAACGAAGAACAGAACGGATGCATCAGAAATATTGTGGGCACAAAAGACCAATAATTAATTAATCAACAAAATGATTCTTGAAAATAATAGGAAGAACCAGAATCATATAAGCATATGACAGTGTTCCCCATAGCTGGATAATAGAGGTGTTAAAAATATACAAAATAATTTTAAAAAATCGTAGATTTTGTAAAAGAAGGAATTTTGCAATGGATGGTCAATTTAAAACATAAATATGAGAGGGAACTGATTGAAGTGGACAAAATCAACATAGAAAGAGGTATCTTCCAGGGGATTCGTTGTCGCCACTGCTCTTCGTTTTGACCAAAGTAATTATATGGATGACTTAAAATTATATGCCCCAAACAGACAAGAGACAATCAAGCAGGTGGAGGTAGTGAATGAAGTTCTCAGAATTGGTCTGGATAAATGTGCTTTCGTTACACTCAGGAAAGGGAGAAGAACGGAGAATGAGAACATCATGATAGACGATACCGTCATAAGGCAATTGGAGCAAGAAAGATTACTTATACATAGTGGAGATAGATTACATATTCAAAAGAGAAGTAAAAAGGAACAAAACCGATTTAAAATCTGAATAGAGTGCTAGAAACAAAATAGAAGCCATCAAAACATTAGCGTACCTTTTCATCCTATATAGGTGTGGAGTGATAGATTATCAAAATTGATATAAAAAAACAAATGCTAAATTCCCACAAAATGATTTATAAAGGACAGATCTTATCTAGAATGTACACAGAAAGCAGAGAAGGAGGCATGTGGTTGGTGGAGATAGTTATATATACAAAAGAGAAGTAATAGGGATGGGGTCAATACCTGGAAAGCTCAGAAAACAAATTCATCCAATGGGTGTATTAACACGAAAGTGGCAGGCCAACAACAACTTCGCTAATTAAAAAGAAAACGGATTACATAAATATTAACATTAGAATAAAACAAGACCAAAGGTAGGAAGAAAAAACACAAAATGAAAAGACTAGAAAATATTAAAAGATAAATTTGAAACAGGGGAAGAAGAAACATATAAACCAATGGAGACAACAAGCAATGGCAAAGGAATACAAGAAAATCATAGATGAAAGTTATATGGATAAGGATAAATCAGCATGGAAAACATAGAGAAACAGAGAAGATGACCAGGACACGGAACCTGTTCCTCACATTTTAGCAGGATGTCAGACTCCGTTAAACAGACATCTATATATATACTGAAAGGCCTAACACCATCTGCAGATTAATTCATTTTAAATTGTACCAAAAGTACAACATCAGGACAGTTGCGGCCAACTTCTGGAAGCACAATCCCCCAGAAATTGAAGAAAACGAAAAGGTGGTGTTACTTTATGATTCCGTTATCCCAACTGATGTAACAGTCACCCACATTAGACGGGACATCGTAGTTAAGGTTAAGAGAGAGCAGAAGTGCTATGTAAAGAGGGAGTATCAAATGATGATAACGTGGTGTCATATGAAAGGAAAAGGAAATAAAATATCAAAGGCTCAAACACGAAATTGGAAGAATGTGGAACACCAATGATATCATGGTGATTCCCATAGTAGTTGGAGCGCTGGGTGTAATAAAGAAGAGTCTTGTGAAACATCTGGAGAAGCTCCCAGTATCAATCAACACACTGAAACTGAGCTTGATGATTGTAAGAAAGAGCACTGCAATTTTCCGACTTGTGTTGGGGTGTGGTTAGGAAAAATTGGAATATCCTTACCATGGACAACTAAGATCTATAGATATATTAGCAGCAAAAGTATACATATAGTATTTGAGAGAGAGAGAGATATATATATATATATATATATATATATATATATATATATATATATATATATATATTATATGACACTATATATATTTTATATATATATACATATATATAGGTGAAGAAGAAGATACATATATATATATATATATATACTTAGGGTGGCCCACTTAATGTCCACCTAAGAGCAATTAGCAAGTAGTTAATTCTAGGAGTGTGATCTTGAAAAAACTGAGCTTTCATCTTTCTGGTATCTCTGGTTGGGCAAAGAAAACATGGTAGTTTTCAATGATTCAACCCAGTTCCTTTATCAATCTACTTTACATAATCTTTCCTACAAGTACAACATTTTGGAAAACACAAGTCAAACCTCCTTAACTTTTCTCGTGATGTGTATTAGAAGGGACACGCACATACTCACATTATTTCTCTCACTATACTATCAGCATCCCTAGAGGTTGATTGTTCTGAAGCGCCTTCGGAGCTCTTTCTCACCACCCCAATTGCTTGTTCTGTATTGGGCTGTTGTTGTTCGTCCTTATTATATAGAGTATGGGTGCATTACATATCTGAGATGGTTCCTCACATATTTATTATTCTCCTTCATAGTGGAATCTTGGACTTTTCCACATGTCAACTCTCCACCTCTCACTAGCTTTCGCTATCACAATGGACACTCTTCTTCTGAACTCGTTTGCCGCATACCTCTCTTTGAGGTGAGCTCATGCGACTCGTTTTTACACACAGTCTCATATTTCCCCTGTCCAGCTCTCTGACCCCCTAGACGTAACCGATATGCTCAATCTTTAATTGTACTTCACTGGTAAAGTCTGGATCATGTTTTTCATCTATTTTTTCAACTTCATCGACTTACACGCGCACTATAACGCCGTGTTTCGTGGCATGTCCCCCTTTAATCTGTCACTGGTTTCATGTGGTAGGCCTCAGGCCATTGCTCGCCCGAGGATATATATATATGTATATATATATATATATATATATATATATATATATGAGAGAGAGAGAGATATATATATATATAGAGAGAGAGATATATATAGTAGAAGAGGTATATATATATATATATATATATATATATTAGGTCGTTATTTTGCGAATTTTTAAAATGGTTTAGGGAGAACCCCTAAAATGTGTCCATTTAGGCTAAAAAAAAACTGTGTGCAAAGTGTTAGCTAAAAATGTTAATATTTAGGGATCGCTCAAGGCCACTAAAGTTTTATTACCCTTGTGAACTAAAAGACCAAATTACTCCCTATTATTAAACGTACATTCATGAAAAAAAGAAAAAAAATCGCATTTTTTCCCGTGAACAACAGCCAAACAGTTGGGTTTAGAAAAATATGTTCTGAATAAAAAATGTCATATAGATCGGAAGGATAGCCAAAAAAAGAAAGCTTAGAATTTTTATTTTAAAAAAATTTTTTTTTTGTATTTTTCCCAATTGAAAAATTACGATATGAAGCTCCCAGATGTCCTGAAGCGGATTTTTGATGGGAAACAATGAGTACCTAATCAGCATGATATTATACCCAGTTTTTCGAATTTTAAAACGCGTAGGGCTAACTTTGTTACATATGATAAAACAATGATACTATAAAAATGTTATTAAATTTAGAGTTTATTAAGTGACTGCTCACGACACTTAAAAATATTGTTTTTCTATATATATGAAAATTTTCTTTTAATAATTAATCTTTAAGTACAAAATTATACTTATATATATTATTATGACATATATATATATATATATATATATATATACATATATTATATTATATATATAGTATATAGAGTTATATATATATATATATATATGTTATTATATATATATATATATATATGATATATATTAATATTACATATATATATATATATACTATTATTATATATATAAATAAATAAAATATATATATATAAAAATATATATATATATATATATATATATATATATATATATATATATATATATATATATATATATATATATATATATATATATATATATATATTATTAAGGTATATATATAATTTGTTTCTAACCCTAGGTTGTCAAATTATATATAAATTCCTAATTTATTCTTTGTTAAAAATATTTACACCATACTTTAGCTATACTAGCTTTCGCTCCCATCCTTTGGAGCCTTTTTCAAGTAATCAGATAAACATTTTTCGGTTTTCTGTGAATTCAGTCTTCTACCTGGTTGTTCAAAAGTCTTTTGTAGAAAGGTGAGGTTTGCATGATTGCATTCTGCAAACTATCGATTTTGGAATTCCAGAAGGCTAGCTTTTTGCTTCCATCCCTGGAGCCTCCGCAATCAGATAAACAGTTTTCGGTTTTCTAGCTGTCTTCTAAATTTGGTTGTTCAAAGTCCT
>JABUQX010039942.1:42500-52500 GCA_015478945.1 Trachelipus rathkii | reverse complement strand
CGTGGTGGTCTACCCTTTTGGGGTATTCTTTTAGCTGAAAAAAATTTCTAGAAAGTCCACTTATTTTAACGAGTAACTAATAAAAAGTCTCTAAATAGGCTTTCTACTCATATTACTATAATTATTATCAATAAATTTTTATTATTCTATTTTTACAGTAAAATTGTACCAGCATTCCAGCAATGTATTCTTTTTCCCGGTAGCTGTTGTAGTTTTTGAGATATGGATTGTGGCTCTTCTAGAGGTTTGCCATATATATATATATATATATATATATATATATATATATATATAGAGTATATATATAGTATATATATATATATATATATATATATATATATATAAGCAAGGGAAGAGATATATATAGAAAGATATAAGTATCGATGTTCTGTGATAGGTGTATTGGTATCGATATACATATTCGATATATCGAAATCGAATCAGAAAGAAACTTGGTGTTTTCTAATTATTACATATATATATATATATATATATATATATATATATATATATATATATATATATATATATATATATATATATATATATATATATATATATATATATATATATATATATTTAAATATATATTTTATATATATATATATATAGTTGTTATTATATATATATATATATATATATATATATATATATATATATATATATATATATATATATATATATATATATATATATATATATATATATATATATATATATATATATATATATATATATATTTATATATATATATATATATATATATATATATATATATATATATATATATATATATATATATATATATATATATATATATATATATATATATATATATATATATATATATATATATATATATATATATATAAGTAGTAGTGGGCGCCGTTTTGGATGCCAAATAAGCCTAACGCGAACCGGATCGATATCGTGGAGTTAATCACCTGGGGAAAAGACCACCGGGTGAGTTAATTTACCGTGTAATTTCTCCCTTTATCGACGAAAAAGCGAAGCTTTTTTCGAAATAATAAACATAAATTAAAGCTCAATAATTATTTAAATTAATTAAAAAAGAAAAATAACAAAAATTAAAAATAACAAAAATTTTATAAAAAAAAACAAAAAAAAAAAAATTTTTTTTCGAAACAATAAAAAATAAATAAATAAATAAATAAATAAATAAATAAATAAATAAATAAATAAATAAAAATAAAATAATAAATAAAAATAAATAATAAATATATAAATAAATAAATAATAAATAAAATAAATAAATAAAAATTAAATAAAAATTAAATAAAAATAAATAAATAAATAAATATATATATATATATATATATATATATATATATATATATATATATATATATATATATATATATATATATATATATATATATATATATATATATATATATATATATATATATATATATATATATATATATATATATATATATATATATATATATATATATATATATATATATATATATATATATATATATATATATATATATATATATATATATATATATATATATATATATATATATATATATATATATATATATATATTATAACTTATATTTCACAAAGTTTGTACCACTGCACCGCACCGCCCATAGCACCACACCGCTAAGCACCGCACAGCACCGCACCGCACCTCACTTAGTAACGGATAGAGTTTGCTACATGGTATCTCCTTCAAATTTAACAACCCCATAGGGGGTGACGTAACCTCGTCGTAGACGAGGTTACGTGGCCATGCACCCCCCGAAGGGGGGGCCCCCCTAAAAATTGAAATGATCGTAGAAGGTTGAAATTTGGAGATAGTATAGAGGAGGAATGAGTAAGTAGGATACGGATCCGGATTCGGATCCGGCACCGGCTCCGGTGCTTGCTCCGGTGCGGTGCTGAGTTAGTAAATATTTGTATAATAATACAATATTGGTATCAAAATATATGTTTATAAGGTCATAGATTTCGAATATGATGGTTTGAAGACCCCTGCGAGAAGAGTTCCGACAGCTGGCCCCGGTCTGACGTGTGCGCCCGCAGGCGCAATCCGGCGCGAAACCGGCGCGCGCGCGCCCGCAGGCGCGATCCGGCGCGAAACCACCGCGAGAACGCAAACGTGTTCAGTTTTCTTTTAATAAATTTTATAATTTTTTTAGCTTTTACGAGTGAGCTTTTGTTTTCAACTTAATTTTTTTCAAAAAATTTATTATTTTTTATTTATTTTTAATTTATTTTTGTTTTTACTAAAATCTTTTATGCTTTTCATGTTTATATCGTAAAAATTTACGTTTTTACTGCCCTCCCTAACACTCTCCTATCCATCTATGATCTATTGATCTATTGATCTATTGATCTATTGATTCAAGTCGTATTTTTACTAAAATTGTTATGTTTTACATACCCTAAATCAGTAAATCAGTAAATCAGTAAATCAAACTGCCCTCCCTAACACCCTCCTACCCATCTATGATCTATTGATCTATTGATCTATTGATCTATTGATCTATTGATCTATTGATTCAAGTCATATTTTTTATAACATAACAAAATAAATTCTTTGCTGCAGCTGTTGTTGTTGAAATGTCGCGTTTGGTGCAGTTGTTGATGTTGTTGTAGTTGAAATGCTGTTGTTGTTGAAATGTTGTTGTTGTTGTTGTTGTTGTTGTTGTTGTTGTTGTTGTTGCTGTTGTTGTTAAATATATCAAACGTTCAAGTTAAATGAAAATATACAACACTTTTTCAAACATATCTCTAAAATATTAATGTTAATTTTACATTAACATTGTAATATTGAAAACTAAACAAAAATATATCTCATCCTAGCTTAACTGACATACAGCATTCATTAACCAGGTAACTAAAATTAGAAGTTTCAACTTACCAGCAGAAGTCAACATAGCAATCTCAATCTTAACTATACACAACCGCACAAAATATTATTATTATTATTATTATTATTATTATTATTATTATTATTATTATTATTATTATTATTATTATTATTATTATTATTATTATTATTATTATTATTATTTCACATAGATCTCACAACACCTATATCGCGTGCGATCACTTTCCCTGCAGGTCCACAACTAGAACATTGGTTGGTAAATTGTTCTCTACCAGACACCTATACATTACGTAATCTTGTTACGCTCAAGGGATAGCCAATCAGAGAACTGTATTTGCTAAGCCATCACAGACAGCCAATGAAATTCGAGGAATGACTCATTAATCTTAATATCTTTTGACACATGTGAAGGGTAACGAGATTTATTACTTTTGTCCTTACTTAACATCTGTTTTTATCTTAAACAGTAGTTTTTATTATTATTATTATTATTATTATTATTATTATTATTATTATTATTATTATTATTATTATTATTATTATTATTATTATTATTATTATTATTATTATTATTATTATTATTATTATTATTATTATTATTATTATTATTATTATTATTATTATATCAACTATATATGTATATGAACATAACAAACCTAACATACCATACACACACACAACACACACACACACACACACACACACACACACACACACACACACACACACACACACACACACACAAAGCAGTAAATCAGTAAATCAGTAAATCAAACTGCCCTCCCTAACACCCTCCTACCCATCTATGATCTATTGATCTATTGATCTATTGATCCATTGATTCAAGTCATATTTTTCTTTAGTATAAATAAGTTCTTTGGATAAAAAGCGGGAAAAGAAAACAAGTTTTTATTTTAAAGCGTTTATAACATAAGTGCAAACCTTTTCTTATTCATTAGTGTTCGGGTGCCAACCTAGGATGGACGTTGGTAAATTTATGTTCCGTGCTCCAGCTACGTGTCTTGTGTCTGGTCCTACAGGCTGCGGGAAAACTTTTCTGTTATTAAATATTTTAAAAGAGGTTGAGATTTTCGAACAGCAACCTGTTAAAATCATATGGTGCTACAGTGTTTACCAAGAAAAGTTTAGTGATTACAAAGATGTAATTCAATTTCACGAAGGTTTATATGATATAAAAGCTCTTCAATGTTTACCAGGTCATAAAATTATAATCCTTGATGATTTGATGCATAAATTGAATGAGGATATAGCTGAAACTTTCACAGTTTACTCTCATCATTTAAACATCACAGTATTTTTTATAACGCAGAATATCTTTCATCAGAATAAGTATATGCGTGATGTGTCTTTAAACACACAGTATTTAATCTTGTTCGGGCAAAGAAGGGATATGAGTCAGGTCAATGTTGTGGCTACCCAAATGTTCCCTACTCAACGTAAAGAGTTCCTAAAAGTATATAAAGAAGTTACATCTATACCTCATGGTTATTTACTTTGTGAGCTTCATCCTAAGAACACGCATAGAGTGTTACTGCGTACAAATATCTTACCTAACGAGATTGAGACAGTATACATACCTGAATAATGAGTACTCTAGTAGCAGATTATTTACCTCTTATGAGAAAATTTAAAACCCTGAAACCTTCTGAAAAACGTAAACTGATCTGTGAAGATGAAAAATTCATACAATGTATAGCTGAAGTATGCCTAAATCTTATAAAAGGAAATGTTCCTTTAAACAGACCTCAGAAGGTAAAGCTGCGTCGTCATAGAAACATCATTAAAAAACTTGCTGGTAACGTAAGAAAGCTTAAAAATAAAAAGAAGCTATTACAGAAAGGCGGAGGTGTGTTCCTACCTTTACTCTTTTCCGTTATAGCCCCTTTGATAACTAAGTGGCTTGCTCAATGATGAAGAAGGTAGTGGTTTTACCCTACAGCGATTATGAGAAGATGAAATATAACACAGGAACCCTACCTCTACAACAACAACAACAACAACAACAACAACAACAACAACAACAACACCAGCAGCAACAACAACAACAACAACAACAGCCACAACAACAACAACAGCCTTAACAACAACAACAGCCACAACAACGACAACAGCCACAACAACAACAACAACAACAGTTCGAACAGCCTCAATCAGACATTCAGCAGTTGCTCCAACAGCAACCTTTGAGTTTATATGATCCGCAAGTTGAACAGATAAATAATTACGAGAAGGAATTGTATCGAATATTAAACTCTGATGTTAACATTCACGAAAAAAGAATCCTATATCAAAATGCTATACAAAAATTAGTAGATCTAAAAGCTTTATTTAATTCACCTAAGGAAGATTCAGCTCCAGCACCAGATACTAAGATTGAAGTGAAGAGAGAAGATAATTTTAAACATGTCCTCAAGGAAAGCTTACCAATGAGAAGTAAGAAAACGGGTTTAGCTCTATATAATATTTTAAAAGATCAGATTACATGGAACGAGCTCGGTCAAATCATTATTGACGGAGAAACAATAGCTGGTTCGAATATTGTTGACTTGATATCCGATCTCTCGCGTGATTGGAAGAAGGCTCCTGTAACAGGCTGGAATAGGATCAAACAAGAACTTCAGACTATTAATTTTCCGAGAACTTTAATCCAGAATAAACAAAGATTAGCGGATCTGGATAATATTCCAATGTCTCCTAGACCAGATGCGAGTCCTTCTGGTACTTCTTTTGCATCGGACAGATTTAAGTTGCTAAGTAGAAACACATTACGCTCAAGTGCAGGTAGAATAAGAAAAAAAACATCCATTGCTTCAAAATGGATTAGTTCCTAATTATTTATTGGGCTTTTTTATATGATTGTATTGTTTGTAATTTAAAATAATGTATATATAAGTTATGATATCTTTCTGTATACATCTGCGTTATGTTTTTAGACTTGTAATTAAAAATAGTTAATATTATTTTGTAGTTAAAATAAAATATTTCATATACATTTGGTTTTTATATCACCTTTCAGTATAAATGAATATAATTTTTATTGTTAATGTCATTGTGAGTCATGGAGGCTAAGGAGGCGGTCGATAAATATTACTTTGATGTGAAACAGCCATACAGTTACGGTGGTTTTTCAAGGTTCGCTTCAAAGTTTCCTCAAATTAATAAAAAAGAATTGAAAAAATATTTAGAAGGTGAGGATGCTTTTACTCTACATAAACCTATACGGAAAAAATTTCCAACACGAAAAACCATAGCCCCTCACTTAGATAATGTATGGCAACTTGATTTAACTGAAATGATAAAATATAAAGTTTACAATGAGGGGTATCAATATATTCTTTTTGTGATAGATGTATATTCCAGGTATTTATGGTTAAAGGCTTTAAAAGATAAAAAGTCAAAAACTGTAGCTGGAGCAGTCAGAGAAATTATAAATAAGGATAACAGATATCCTCAATTGATGTGGTCAGATAAAGGTGCAGAATTTTTAGGTAAAGAGTTTCAAGAAATAGTTACAGAGTATGATATAGGGTACTACAACACATTTTCAGTTAATAAAGCTGCAATTGTGGAAAGAGTACAAAGAACTATAAAAGAAAGAATGCACAGATATTTCACGAAAATGAATACATTTAAATATATAGATATACTGCAAGACTTGGCTTATTCTTATAATAGGTCTTATCATAGAACACTTAAGAATACCCCCCTAGAGATGGTAAAGACAAAACCCTCAGTTCCGAGTCGTCCTGTACGAAAAATAAAAGATAACACAGGCATTAAATTAGGAGATTACGTGAGAGTGTCTAGGTCAGATGAAAATTTCAGAAAAGGGTATGAGGCGGGATGGTCAAGAGAAGTTTTTAAAGTAGATACAATCAGAGAATTCCCAAGAGACGGGTTAAAATTATACTATCTTGAGGATTTAGATGGCGAACAAATAAAAGGAGGGTTCTATAAACAAGAAATACAGAAAATACGGTTTGATCCTAAGAGTCACGAGTATAAAATAGAAAAAATATTAGGATCTAAAGGAAAAGGAAAAAATAAACAGTATCTTGTCAAATGGGTAGGTTACCCTGCGAAGTTTAATAGTTATATAAATGCTAGTGAAATTAAGAAACATTGATCAGTTTACTTTGTGAACATGGAGAGTGAAGATCATTTCTATTTAACGCTGCCTTCATCGGCTTCTATGGATCTATATCCTGAAAATAAAATATCAGACTATACAACCCAATTATTGAACCCTATAACTTTTGATCGAGAAATATATGAAGCTGGATTAAGTGAAATAATTCTCGACGCTGATATAGAGAATATGCCTGTTTCATATTTGGCGTTTACGATACTTAGAAATGTTGATAATGTTAAAAATGTATTAAAAAGTAAACCTAATATTGCAACCATCAAACGAGGCACCAATGAATATTTCGTTGAAAATTATGTAATAGAAGCCACGGTCTCTATAAGTCGGTTACCGAGGTGTTCATAGACTTAAACAAAAAATTTGAAGAAAGTCAAATATGTACAGATTTAGTGTTTCTTGTTAATAAATCTGTTAACGAAGATAACGTGTTAATCACATTAAAATCTCATGAGCATGTGAACTTGAAAGATATAAGTTTATTTATTTTCCGCGCCTCAGGTTGGTTTCGTAATTGTTGTTACTCACATGTATACAAAATATCGGGAAATAATATCAAACCATCTCTAAAGGATCTAATGCGTTATATACCAACGATGGAAGAGTATGTCTCAAAAAATGACACCAAGAGTTCATTACATTTTGTATGCTTGCCTACTAAGATGTTTCAAGATCCAGGTATGGCCTATGTTTATACAGATATTGTAGACCTTCAGTATGTAGGGAATACTAAAGCCTCTTTGTTAAGAGTAGTTCATTTTCCTAAAGGTCGTAAAGTTATAAGCTTTCCTAATGTTCACTACTTACCTATGAGTAAGACCCAACTGAGTTCAGTTCGCGTTTATATAAGAGACGTCGAAGGCAAACCATACCCATTCACAATTGGGACAGCAGTGTGTAAAGTACACATAAGAAAGAAGCTCCGTTAAATAATAATAATAATGGAAAGAGAAAGAGTCTTCAGGGGTTCAAGAATGCAGAGGGGATATGGTTTAGGAGGATTTTTTGCTTCGTTATTTCGTAGAGCTATTCCCCTGTTTAAATCAGGAGGTAAATACCTCGCTAAAAAAGCAGCCAGAACGGGAATAAACACAATCCAGGATATTATGGGGGGTGTCGACCCTCGTAGTGCTGTAAAACGCCGCATAGCCGATGTTTTAGAAATGTTAGACGATGTCAAACGAAAACTACGACGTAAGATGACTGGTCAAGGTGTAGGTCACCGTAAAAAACCTGTAAAGAGGAATAGGAAAGGGACATTAAAGAAAAAGTGTTTTGATGTGTTTGCTCTCTAATAATGATGATAAGTGGTAACTTTTTTATATAAATAATGACAACCTGTAACTATTTCGTATATAAGGAATGTTTAAACAAATCTCTCCTCATTATACGTCCGACGATTGTACCAGCAAGATGCATTTCCTCCATCCCTCCAGCCCAGACTGTTGTAAGAGTGAATTGGATCTCTTCTCAGTGAACCCTACACAGATCAGCGTGAGTGAGTCCAATTTTATTAGTATTAACCCCGTTCACGCGATCACAAATACTGATGTACCTCTCGAATTCAATATCCCTGGCACTTCTGACCAATATCTTGATCCTTCGAATGTGTTTTTATATTTGAAAGTGAAATTAGTAAACGAAGATGGATCAGATCTCACAGGAACCGATCACGTAGTGTACTCCGAGACAAATTTCCTGTATACGTGTTTTAATCAACTTGAGGTGTTTTTAAATGAAACTTCTCTCGGAGCGTCAGCGGCAAGTTACCCTTATCGAAGTTATATTGAAACTTTACTAAATTATTCTCAAGATGCTAAGGAGTCTCATCTGCAATCATGCGGATATTACAATTTAAAAGATGTAGAGAAACATAGAACCGACGCTGCTAAGTCTAAAAATAACACGTATGAATATTATGGACGTGTAAACGGTGATATATTCTCTCAAGAAAGACTTATTCTATCATCAGTGGACACCCGCATCAGGTTAACTAGATCTACACCTGAATTTGCTCTTAATGTTAAAAGTGCCCTTTTAGCCACAACTACGGCTCCAAAGCCTATCTTTAAATTACTGGATGCTTATCTTTATGTACGTAAAGTGAAATTATCTCCCATTAAACATATGGAAATAGAGAAATCTCTTTTAACCGATACAGCAAAATATCCAATCAAGAGAATTGAGACTAAAATTTTTAACTTTACCCAAGGATTATCGAGTATTAATATACCTAACATTGTTAATGGTAGCTTACCTCAGAAGGTAATAATAGGAATTGTAGAACATGATGCTTATTCTGGAAACTATGGAAAGTCCGCCTTTAAATTTACCCATTTCGGCCTTAGGGGTATCAGTTTGCATGTGAATGGTCAACCATACGGTCGTGATTATGAGATGATATATGAAGACTCCCATTCTCAATGTTCGCGTCCTTTTTACGATTTATTTGCCAATACTGTCTTGCAGCGATAACGGTACAGGTGTTGATCTCAAGACATACGCTGAAAACAGTAATTTATATGCATACGATCTCACAGCTGATCTTTCAGCTTGTAATGCTTATCATCTCAATATCCTAAGAAAAGGAACATTAGGATTGAGTCTCAAATTTGGACAAAGTTTGACATCCTCAATCTCAGTTCTGGTGTATTTGGAACATCCTCAAATCATCGAGATTGACAGAGTACGAAATATAATCTTAAATTATTAAAGATGAATGAAGAAGAAATATTAAATGCCTTTAGAAACGAAAGAAGATTTTTAGGTGTATTCGCCTGTAATGAACTTAGCTCTGTGAAATTGGATACCGACTCTGGTCTTATCTTCAACACTTCTCCTCGGGATGTATCGAGCAATGGACATTGGATAGCACTGTATAAGAATAAAAATAATGTTGTATATTTCCTAGACTCTCTGCATTTAGATTTTATGTTTAGTAATCATTATGTAACATCTTTTTT
>JABUQX010039942.1:7500-15000 GCA_015478945.1 Trachelipus rathkii | reverse complement strand
AATCGCTTCATCTAGCAGTTTATATATATATATATATATATATTATATATATATATATATTATATATATTTGACATATATATTCTATATAGGAAGTTGATATTATTTTTTTTATTATGTGTTTTAGAAATTATATAATATGATATCTATAAATATATTGTATTTTATATATATATATATATTATATATAATAATATATATATATATATATATAAAAAATATAGCTTATATAATAGTATATTATATATATATATATATATATATATATATATATATATATGACCTAATCCGGTTCATGGTGCAGATAATATGTTTGTTTTTTTTTTCATATATTAGTGTATATTATACTAGCAATTAATTAAGATGTGAACAAGAAAGATAAGAAATAAGAAACTATTAAAAATTAATTGATAAAGTAAATAAAAACGTTGATTTTACATGAGAAAAGAAACAGCTTTTAGCGCTACTGAGTGAAAGAATTTAAGGTAAGGTAAAAAATAGTTTTTAGGTAAAATACGTTCCGTATTGGGTTGTTATTTTCCATATATGGACTTATTGTGCTCATACCCAACAAAACATATCATAACCTGAACTTTGAGGGGAAGATCCAATATTGGAGATTTTGGGAACCCATTTTAGCCCCCACCTAAAAATGGACATAAAAAATTCTTAATTTTCAGACATTTTGATGGGGAAAAAAGTAAACCGCAGCTTTTTTTGATCTCTAAAACGTCATTTTCGGTTTTTTTTCTGTGTCTGTAGTCATTGTTTGGGCTTTTTCATTTTTTCCGAACCTAATTTTTTGATATTTTTTCGTATCAACTTCTACAATTTTTTCGAAATGACTTCAAAATTGAATATACATAGATGGGTCTATTACGCCACAAAATTGTAGAAAGTAGTTTTTGATTTTGACAAATTGTTGCCTGCAGCAATGTCGGGAATTTAGCAAAATCTACTTCTTTTTTTTTTCAATTGCTGAGCACAATTTTTCAAAAATCAAAAACTACTTCTACAATTTTGTGCGTAATAGACCCATCTATGAATATTTAAAGTTTGAAGTCATTTCGCAAAAAATTGTAGAAGTTAATGAGAAAAAATGTCAACAACAATTAGGTTCGTGAAAAAATGAAAACGCCGAATCAAATTGACTACAGACACAGAAAAAATCAACCCGAAAATTGACGTTTTAGAGGTAAAAAAAAACTGCGGTTTGCTTTTTTCCTCATCAAAATTGTCTGAAAATTAAGAATTTTATGTCCCAAAATCCCCAATATTGGATCCTGCCCTTGTTAAGGGCATTTGAAATGACACTCTTAACCTAATATTGATCTACGATGCGAGTTAAAACGCAACCTTAAAACTATATTGGTCGACAATTGAGTAAATATATATATAATATATATATATAAATAATATATATATTTATATAAATATATATATATATATATATATATATATTATATATATATATATATTATATATATATATATATAATATTATATATATATTATATATATATAAATATATATATGTAATATATATATATATATATATAGATATATATATTATTATTTATATATATTATTATATATATATATAATATATATATATATATATTAATATATATATAATATATATTATATATAATATAATATATATATATATATATATATATATTATATAATATATATAATATATATATATATATCTATATTATATATAGTATAACATTCATAGTGGTTATAATAATTATTTAGTATTTTATTGAAAACCACACAATATCCAAATACTGTAACTTTGCGCTTAATTTTACTCATTTATATATGGGCAGCTGCGGTTGAGAAAAGCCCCTCTTGTACCATTCTGAAGAAGAGGACAATGACAGTGGTCAATTTTTTCGTTTCACTGTCTATTGATTCACAATAGAAGCGAGAAAATAGAAAAAAAAAAATGAAAAATATCTTTCAAGGCTTTCAAGTAGAGAAGATACTGACTCTCACCTTTTTATAAGCTATATGCTAAATTACACACATGCTCACACACCACCCCAAAACCCCCCACCACCACCAAAAACCCCACACACACACACATATTATATTATAATTATATATAGTATATATATATATATATATATATATATATATATTATATATAATTATATAATATATTAGTATACATAGTGAAATGATCAAGAACTCAGGCGAGATGGTGAATGAACGTATTTGGAAGTTGTGTTACAAAGCGTTTATGGAGGGTTATAGTTCCGAGGATTTGGAAGGAGGAGAGCAGTAATGAGTACCCTTATATGGGGTAAGGGGATAAGGTAACTTGTTGAAATTATAGGGTAAATTAGTTTATTTGAGTTGTTGTAGGAAGATTAATGCTGGTATTTTGGTCCAAAGAGTTCTTCCACGTAATGAGGGGCTGAATTGGGTGAAGAGCAAGGTGCATTTAGAGGTTGTTAGAGGATGTGTGAAGCAAATTTCACATTGAAACAAATGATTGAGAAAATGAGAGAGAAGAAGAATAAGTTGTATTTAGGCTTTATGGACTTGCAACAGGGGTATGATAGGATTAATAGGGAAGCTCTATGGCAGGTGTTAGTGATATTTGTGTTGGTGGTAGGTTTTTGAATGGAATTTAAAGTATGTACGACGATAGTGAAGCGTCTGTAAGAATAAATGGAATTGAAAGTGATTGGTTTAATATTAATAGCAGAGTGAGGCAGGAATGTGTTATGCCTCCTCGGTTATTCAATTTGTATAAAGATGGGGTTATGAAAGAATTAGAGGTAAGGGTGGTAGGGCATGGTGTTAGAATAATGGAGAATGGAAGAGAGTGGAGGGTGCCCTACTTATTATATGAGGATGATTTGGTTTCGTGCTGCGAATCTAAAGAGAGTTGGAGAGGTTTGGTGTGGGGGTTTGGCACGGTGTTTAGAAGGAGGGGTTTGAAAGTAGATGTAGATAAGAGTAAGGTTATGGTAGTGAGTAAGGGGAGTCCGCAGTGTGAAGTTATGTTAGATGGTGAGCAACTGGAACAAGTGTCTGAGTTTGAATACTTAATATATATGTTGGATGAACAGGGAAAGGATGATTTAGAGTGTAGCAGGAAAGCTGTGAATGGTAGGAAGGAAGCTCGTGCAATTAAATCCTTGGTGGACGTAAAGGGACTAAGTCTTGAGTGCGCTAAGGTTTGCATGAAGGTATGTTGTTACCTGTGTTAATGCATGGTAATAAAACTATGGTCTGGAATAAGAGGTATAGATATAGGGTACAATGTGTTCAAATGGACAATCTTAGGAACTTGATAGAGGTGAGAAGAATTGATAAATTGAGGAATAAACGCATTGGGGAGTTGTGTGGTGTGATGAAAGAAGCAAATGAGAGAATAAATGAAAATACATTAAGATGGTTTGGTCATATGGAAAGTATGGATGAAAGTCGGTTGGTTAAGCGGATGTATATTGGTGAGTGTATTGGGAATTGACCTGCTGTGAGACCGAAGGAAAAGTGGATTGAGTCAGTGAAGGAATACCTGAAAGAGAGGAATGCGAGCTCATCAGAGGCGAGGATAAAATTGCATAATAGGAGTGAATGACGGGGTTTTGTGAAGGGGTATGGTTGTGGGCCCCTCCAAAGGGATTAACCCTACATTGATGAGATGTCACAGTGAGGGTCCGTCGTAGTCTCGTGAAACTTCTAGGGTAAATTTTTTGACTGCGACAGGTTTTCCCTTTAGGGTATAAAGGGGAAGTGTAAAGTGGGGGGCTTTCTTTTGCACTGTTCCGGTGTATTTTGCACACCTCACCCCAATCTGGGGATAGGAGGAAGATTATTATATATATATATTATATTATATATAATATATTATATATATATATATATATAGTATATATATATTATATATATATATAGATATATATATATATAATATTATATATATATATTATTTATATGGGATATCCTAGAATGAAACGGTGCCACTTCATATACGGGTGCATTGATGAAAAATATGAGCATATTACTCTGTACACGTATATGTTCGTTAACGTTTTGTTGCGTAAATACAGCTCACATCAGTCAACTATATAAGTTAAATATTGTGGCACCGGCAAACTAGCGAGATATGGAGGTAGATTGTGAGTAAACGACAAAAAACGAAATTGACCTCCGCAATGTGTCAAGCGATAACCTATCGCAGGGTTAGTTTACCAACATATAAGTGTGACATCTCCACCGCTCACATTGTCTTAATATTGTCGTCTCGTAATATAATATTTGTGTATCATAATATTACATACGTGTTTCGATGCCCCAAGCGTATTCCAGCATGGAGTATGCGGATACTGTGTACGTGTCCTGATTGTGTGATGGGAATGCAGGTGAGGCGCAACATGTATATGCCGTGCAGTATCCAACGAGACGGTTGCCGCATAGGTCTGTTTTCATGATTACATATCAGTAACTATTGATACTGGGACATTTAGACCGGCTGGCATTGCGGGTGGAGTTTTTGCGGTACCTCGCCCCCGCTTTTGTGCCCATGACATTCTCCGGTATTTTGATGCAAACCCGTCATCGACTGTACATAGAGCGGAGGCAGAACTTGCTGCTCCACGTTCAGCAATATGAAGAACACTGGCGGTGGATGAACGCCATGCATATCATTTTCAACGTGTACAGCATTTGCTGCCCACTGACATAGGGCATCGAGTCGGCTTCTGTGAATGGTTCATCGGGCAATGCAATACGAACAGACATTTCTCAGAGTCGGTGCTGTTGACGGACAAAGCATCTTCAGTAGACGTTGGCACTCACAACCAGAGGAACAGTCAGGGGAGGGGCACAGGAGAAACCTCAGGCAATCAGGGACCCCTATTACCAGCACAAAATTAAATGTAATATGATTACTGGGATTACTGGCCCCTGTTTTCTACCTGACCGCCTTAACTGCCAGAACTACTTTCAATTCCTCCGGAATGGGTTCGGAGTACTCCTTGAGGATGTACCCATGTTAAAACTACTACACATGTGGTTTCAGCTTGATGGCTGCCCAGCTCCCTTTGCCACAGACAGATACAGCTGGCTTAATATTAACTACTCTTTACGATGGATAGGTCGGGGATGCACTGTTGCCTGGCCTCCACATTCGCCGACCCTCACACCGTTAGACTTCTTGACTGGGGTGCAATCAAAGTTGTCGTATATGCCACTCCAGTCAATAACGTTCGGGAACTGCAGGAAAGAATCATTTAATCATGTGCAGATATAACAGCAGATGAATCCCGTCGGCGACAACGTTCATTTTACGGAGGTACAGTGCATGCATAAGGGCTAGAAGGAGCACAATTTGAAAACCTATTCTAACCTGTATCTGTGGTATTATAATGTCCTGAATAAAGATATGCAATCTTGTTGTTCTTGTGTAACATACTGTATTCCCACCCCCTTAGGTTGGCTCAATAGATAATAACTCTTTAACGAAGCGTTACCAAGCATACATGTATAGAGTACGTAGTATGCTCCTATATCCCATCAATGTACCCGTATGTGAAGTGGCGCCGTTTCATTCTGGGACACCCTATATATATATATATATATATATATAATATATATAATATATATATATATATATTACTATATATATAATATAATATATATATATATATATATATTATATATATATATATATATATTTTTCCTGTTTATTAATTTGTCGTTATTATATATATATATATATTATATATATATATATATAATATAAGACCATTCGGGAGAGGTACCCGAGTCTTCTCAGGCCTACTGCAGATACCTTTAGGTAGCCAGGCCTATCGCGGAGGAAGGATGGATATTTTATTCCATTAGCAGTTAAGCACGTTACAAATATACACATTTTCGTGTGAGTAAGAAGAATCAATCATACTAAGCCATTTTTAAATATTAATCCTTTTCCTAATTATACTTTTAAACTCCTTCTGTCTCTGGGTTCCTCTCCTTCTCCCCCCCCCCTCCCTCCGACTTCAGAGAGGAAGCGTAGTAGATACTTTGGCTTTGGTAACTAGTCGGACTTTTTGCGGTATTTCTTTAATTATAAAAGGAATTGTTAGCACATCTGGGTGAGAGATTCTTCAAAGTGCTTTGATTCCCCAAGGAATTATTAACTCATTTGTATTCTATTTTACAAAGTGCTTTGATTCCCCAAGGAATTATTAACTCATTTGGGTGAGGGGGTTCTTCAAAGTGCTTTCATTCCACAAGGAATTATTACCCCCTCTGGGGAGGTGTTCTTCAAAGTGCTTTCATTCCCCAAGGAATTATTAACCCATCTGTGTGAGGGGGTTCTTCAAAGTGCTTTGATTCCCCAAGGAATTATTAACCCATCTGTGTGAGGGGGTTCTTCAAAGTGCTTTGATTCCCCAAGGAATTATTAACCCATCTGTGTGAGGGGGGCTCTTCAAAGTGCTTTGATTCCCCAAGGAATTATTAACTCATTTGGGTGAGGGGGTTCTTCAAAGTGCTTTGATTCCCCAAGGAATTATTAACCCATCTGGGTGAGGGGTTCTTCAAAGTGCTTTCATTCCCCAAGGAATTATTAACCCATCTGTGTGAGGGGGTTCTTCAAAGTGCTTTGATTCCCCGAGGAATTATTAACTCATTTGGGTGAGGGGGTTCTTCAAAGTGCTTTGATTCCCCAAGGAATTATTAACCCATCTGGGTGAGGGGTTCTTCAAAGTGCTTTCATTCCCCAAGGAATTATTAACCCATCTGTGTGAGGGGGTTCTTCAAAGTGCTTTGATTCCCCAAGGAATTATTAACTCATTTGGGTGAGGGGGTTCTTCAAAGTGCTTTGATCCCCAAGGAATTATTAACCCATCTGGGTGAGGGGTTCTTCAAAGTGCTTTCATTCCCCAAGGAATTATTAACCCATCTGTGTGAGGGGGTTCTTCAAAGTGCTTTGATTCCCCAAGGAATTATTAACTCATTTGGGTGAGGGGGTTCTTCAAAGTGCTTTGATTCCCCAAGGAATTATTAACTCATTTGGGTGAGGGGGTTCTTCAAAGTGTTTTGATTCCCCAAGGAATTATTAACTCATTTGGGTGAGGGGGTTCTTCAAAGTGCTTTCATTCCCCAAGGAATTATTAACCCATCTGTGTGAGGGGGTTCTTCAAAGTGCTTTGATTCCCCAAGGAATTATTAACTCATTTGGGTGAGGGGGTTCTTCAAAGTGCTTTGATTCCCCAAGGAATTATTAACCCATCTGTGTGAGGGGGTTCTTCAAAGTGCTTTGATTCCCCCAGGGAATTAATTAACCCACTGTGGAGCGGGGTTCTTCAAAGTGCTTGGATTCTCCCCAATGAAATTATTAACTCATTTGGGGTGAGGGGGCTTCTTTAACAAAGTCTTTGATTCCCCAAAGGAATTATTAACGACCCCGCCATCTGGGTGATGGGTTTCTTCAAAGTGGCTTTCATTCCCCAAGGAATTATTAACCCATC